>JAZHYW010033604.1:0-11601 GCA_037355805.1 Ixodes ricinus
TAGGTCCTCCAAGATTAAAAAGCGAACGTTTGTGAGAATCATTAACGAAAGCTATTCGAAAATCAAGACACCGACAACCACGGACCTACGGCGAACAAACGAAAATGTTTCATTGGTGAAATTGAAAAGTTAAGTATTACGGCACAAATGCTTGCAAAACCATATTGTGATAGAAGAAAAAAAAACAGAGAGTAAATGACGTGTTCTAACATTTTAAATATTGTCGTGGTAAAAAATGGGTCGGTAATTAAGAAAATCATGTTTGCCACCTAATTTCTGAAGTGGATCTGCCTTTCCTATTTTCCAATCCTGTGGTAGGACGCCCAGATCTAGTGACTCCATCAACATTGTAGAAAAAAATAATAGACTACTTCCCTAAATCCCTGCATGCAACACGCCGCGCGTTGCACTCTGGGAACTAGTTGGCCAGGGAGGAGAGTGGCATGGTTTCGGTTTCTATCGACGCGTCGACAAGAGATTAAACACAGAGCGTGGGCTATAAACGGCCATTATCTTATGTTTTCTGGTCCCGAGAGCGTCATTTGTGGTCTCTAAATTAACCTAAATGGCCAGACCTCGAAGCTTTAGCACAAGCCCGAGACGTATACCTTGTCTTAAGGCATGCTTGTTGTACCTTTCTATTTGAGCCTTTCTGTTAGCATTCCGAGATATGTGGACAAGCCAGTGCTGGGAATCTCGACGCTGCGAAGCTCGGGGATCTTGCTTGTGTACGAATCAACAAGCTGTAGCAACCAATAAGTATGCACACATCGAGCTCGCGTCTTTACATTAGTGTTGTTGATCAGGAAGTTTGTTTGTTTCGTGCGTCTATAGACGAAATATAACTTTTTGGAATTACTGTTTTTCTTAATACTCCTGAGTACGCGAGGTAAAACTCGGAGTCGGCATTGAAAAGCTCCATTTGAACACACTTCTCATCTCTTATCTGCACTGCCCAGCCGCAATGCTCGAAGTGAAGTCCCCACCCGCTAGCATTCCATCAATATTCAACATCGCGTATGCGCATAAAGTTATCCTGCAATCATATAGGCACATTCGCACATACAAACCGTTTTAAGAAAGCAAAATTCGAGTACTTGTGTGAAGAATGTCGCACCGTTCACCGGAAGTGCGCCGTACGGGCATGAACCCCTATGCCGTGCGCCAAACGAACAAAATTATTCAAAGCGCATTTGATGTTTGCTAATGGCCATAATATTTGTTATGTATTTGCTTTCTACCTGACTGAGTATGCCGAGATAATTTCAGACACACCGTTCAGGCACAGATCTTGTGCGTCAGTAAAAGCTCTTCCAAAAAGGCTTAGCGGGTGTGGGAGACGCTTGTTAGGGCCTCCGTCGTAGCTAGCCGATCTCAGCGTTTGCGAAAACTTAATGTTCTATCAGCATAAAATTTGAGTGTGAGATACGTGATGACACGAGGAAGACGTCATAGTAACTTTTGTGCAGTAGTGAGGTCAAATTTATTGCGTTTCCTTAAAAGTTCATGCGCCAACGCTGGGCTCATCTTCGATATTCCTGTGAAGATGCGGCTTGCTTTTCGCCCAATAAAGTAACAAGAAGCGGACGTTTGACAAACAAAATATGTATAAGGCTCAAGGTGACCAAATTTCAATTGTAGTTCACTGGTACTAAACGGGATTACTGACATTGAGCTCAAAGATGCACTCGTGGGGTGAGGTGACTAAGCCACGTCTTACTACGTTTGCGCCTGTTTGTCTGTTTCTCTCTTGTGTCCGTTGTTTTTTGCGCCTTACACCATGATTTCCAACGTTCACCAACTAGCCCAACTACAAGTTCTTCTATACTACGTTTGCATACGCACGCACAGTATCCGATGTTTCGGGAGCCAGGGAAAGTGACCCGGTCTTCGTTTTGTATCGCTCGAGAATGAGTGTATTGTACATTCGTAAAAAGTCAGATAATCGAAAACTCGAGCAGCGCGTTCGGTCGCGGCGTGATAGCATGAGATGAAGCTGCTCAGTCGAAACCAAAACTGAGTGGCCAACTAGTTCCCAGAGTGCGCTGCGTGGTATTTCGTCGCGATGGGGCGCGTCGGTTTCGGAAGAAGTATATTGTGACATAATTTTTTCTTATTTTAGAAATTTGTAAATAATAGTATTAACACCTCGCCAAGTTGGCGTATTTAAATAATCCATCAGTTTAACAGCTCCGTCATAGTCAGAACAAGTTAATCCACAGAACGAGGTAATAATATGGATATACTGTATAATCTTTACAATGAATCTAGATTGATTGTTGTCGTTCCTAATATTTTTCTTAACTTAAAAGAAGAATTGCAATGCGCTGAAAACTTTAAAATTGCGTTTTTTTGTTAGATATATATTTTAATCAGCAGTTTTCTGATGAATCTATTAGTATGATTAACTTGAAATTTTCAGTTTGTGTACACTTCGACATTTTCTGAAGATTACTTTTTGCATGATTGCAAAAACTTCTACCTCCGTCTAGGAGCTGGTAGCGGATGTTTATGTCGTGCAACACTTCAGACCTATGTCGAAGATTCGTGTGGAACCTTTACTCACCTACTTGTTGTTCATCCTCTTGAGATCTGGGAACATTTATTATTACGTTTTCTTATCAAACTGACAGAAAGGGCTCTGTATAATATAAAAACATATTAAAACTATTTTATATCAAAATTGCGATAAGAACCGATGCACATTGATGTCCAATAAATTGGACATTCGGTCTTAACATGCATATTGCTAAAGGTCTCTTCAGGGGACGAGCCTTGAAATAGCGCCTCCACGTTAGCGTATCTAACAACCACAGAGAGAAATTGCTGAGATATTGTCTCAAGCGTTTATTAGCAGTAACACAAAACAAAACAAAACAAAAACAAACTTGTTTATTACATTTTTTGCCACGAACGATGTATTTTAGATATTGTATCAAGCGTTTGATAGCAGTAACACACACAAAAAAAAACCTTTGGCCACAAACGATGTATTTTCAAAACACGTTTCAAATCAAGGAAACCTTTACTTAGTGGAGTGAGCTATCTCAAAACAGAGTCTTTCTTTTGTTATCCCAAACAAAAGCTGACACTTCCTGCGAAAGAACATCGTTTTCATACTGCACCCTTCCAGCCTGCAACGCGCAGCTTTCGAAACATTAGCAAGCCTCAGCATGTGCCCCAGTGTCTTGGCTCGGCTCTTGGCCGGCGAAAGGGTTATCCGTTTTGTGGTGGACACCAGTCTGCATCGCTCTCATCGGTACTCTCCGGACTAACTTGTGGAACAAGCACTTCGCCAACAGAGAAGTGAAAACTTGGAAAATTGAACATGTCTCTTGACTCTTTTGCACTGTCTAGATGTCTTATGTATAGAGGATCCCTGCGTTACTAAAAGCCATGTCAAACATTAAAAAAAATATTTCGATAGCTGATTTCTTTACTCGTACGTTAATGTGGTAAAAGCTGATTATCCTGTCTGCCTTCTTCACTTTATTTATGTTCCCATTGTAGACTTGTACACTATGTGGCCTAGAAACATCAATGTTTTTTTTTCTTACGCAGACCACCTATGGCTGGTGTCCTCCGGTTCTTTCTCATGAACGGATGACATTATTGGCTCTGGTTTGTTGTCATGCAATCGCAAGATGATCTGTTGGTCGTCACTGCCAACCCACATCTTTGAGGTCCCCTGTTCTCTGTCTTTAAGCTGCCCTTTTTACGACAGCTGCACCCTCTTGGGAGGCGATTATTCATAGCAGTACCCATGCCTGCTATGTCCTTTTTGACGAGCTTATCTAGGTGCGCTGGGGACGTAATGTACTGGTCGAAGGAAAGCCTCGTACCAGGTGCAAGAGTTTGTGCAAGCCTCAAGATTGCCGATTCTGCAATCCCGGAACTGCCTCGACACAGAATATAATTTTCCTATGATAAATCTTTAAATCAAGAATCAGACCGTTTGGACTTTCCAAAACAAAGTCATTTAGTTCTTCGATGTTTGATTTTCTTGGTAGAAACTGCCTTAGTTTAATTCTGCCACTAAACGGTGTCATTTGTTCGTTTACGCTTGTCAGTTCCTCACGAGGAAGTTTGTGGCATCCATAAAGCACCAATGCAACGAGAGGCCGAATCCTCCAGAGCCTGCCCTGATTTTTTTCTTCATACGATATGATAGGTCGTTCACAACTACTAGTTGCGATCTCAGCTGATAGTAACTCTCCCGCGGCATACTGTTAGCAATGAGTGGTACCCTTATTCTTTTCAACCAATGCATATTGAAATGAGGATAGCCCAGAGAAAACATCGTCACTGAGATGGCCACAAAAACGTTTCAATTCATCTGCAGGGGCGCTAAGACTGTTTCCTGTCTCAACGACTTCTTTGGTGTCCAGAGCCATTGACATCATTGCATAGAATTTGTCAGTGACATACTGCTGAAAATACTAATTTTGGCTGCAGTCAGTTCTTTCTCCAACGTCGTCCGGCACGGCTTAGAAACTCGGTACCCAGGACAAAGGAGAAGTGAAAGCAACGTTGTACCAGCTCTTACAAATATGTGTCAAACAGTTCGAGCAAACATCAGATTACCTTGCCAAAGTAACATAGTGTGGCAAAGCTAGCAGGATTACAAAAAATAGTAATAAGAACAAAAGCAAACTTCGACAAAAATTTAAAAAAGTGAACACAAATTAAAGCCGGACGCAATGCTTAAACCATCTCGCCCTCAAAATATGTTGCAAACAGCTGTCAACGTAGAACAAGCAAATTTTCAGAAGTCTAGTTTCCTATTATGAAACTGTCGATAGCGGGTAAATCTCTCCTCTGACTGGCTTTCCACAATTACAGTCTTTTTGTAGCAAGAGTAGTCGCGGTGGCTCATCTTTGTCACTGTGGCTGCCATCTGCAGAACCTGGCTCATCTTCAACAGGAACCAAGCGAGCGTCGTATTGAATGATGCCGTCATTACTGTCTAACAACTTGATGTCAGACGTCTATCTTTGTGCAAATTTCTCAAGTATTTGTTCAGACATTTCTGCAGTGATGCGTGATCGATCTCTTAAACCAAGCCAAAATATTATCCCGCGTGAAAAAATGAAAAGACGGTCTTTTTGAACGGCACTCGCGTGAGCAACCAAATTTAGTACATCAGTCAGGTAAACGTTTCACTGAGTCCCGTTGTACCGCCTAGTTGACATCGCATACTCAAGAGCGTCAGAGTAAAACAAAAAAGTGAAGATCAACATTGTATAGCGGCGTGTGCACTAAATAGTTAATGATGACATCCAAACGGAAGAAGCAACAAAAACCGAGAAAAAATAGCAAAAACATACTTTCTTTTTTGATCGCCATCGTAGAGCGCACTCGAAGTGAAAGCGTCTTCCGCTCCCGACGGTGAATTGAGTTTCTCTCAACTTCACACTTAGCGTCACCACATGTCCACAATGGTGGAAATCGGGTTTCAACGACAAAAACACTGTTGATGTCTCTCTGTGCGTTCAGATATTTTGACCAATATATTGGACACAATTTCTATTGCTGGCTCTCAGGACTATCATGAATAATCACTTCTTTTTATATTTGTTTCTCACCAAAACACTTACAGCGCCTAGGATTCATTATTGACGAGTTATTAATAAAACATCACCACTTCCAGGATAGTTTTCTATTTTGATAGCAGAGAAGTGAAATATTTAGAGTATTGAGTCAGCATGGATAGTTTGCTCATCCCTTCATCACATTGCGAGAAGCAATTCACACAATGGCAAGCATGTCGTTCACCCAAGAACGCTGCGTTTGTAATCGTGTATTATGGAGCCCGCGCTAGCTAATGAAGCACGAGCATGTAGTTCGTGAATGAAAGCGCGTGCAATACGTTAACCAATAAAATTTTCGGAGGCCTGCAAATGTATACGTGCTTTGTTAGACGAGAGGAGACATGGCGGCAGCCGTATCCTTTGTAAAAAAGTGATTTGTATGACAAATTCTTTATGTCCAATAAACACATATGAATCATACAAGATATATAAGAACATATAAATACCATGGAAGAACTATACAAGAACTATATGAGATATATAAGAACCATACAAGAAAATTTAAAGAAACTTCTCACAGCTTTCTTATATGTTCTTATATATCTCATATAGTTCTTATATAGTTCTCCCATGGTTCTTATATGTTCTTATACAGAGTGTTTCACGAAAGGTGGACAAATTCGGTATTGCGAAAACTACGCGTCGCAACAAAAAAGGCTTGTGTCTTTTTGGTCCTAGACTAGGGGCCTATTTAAGAAAATTATAGAAGTTCAAGATAATTAAGTTGTTAATTATTTTTGCGTGATTAACTTTTTCAATATTGTGTTTAAGGGCAGTGGTCTCAATTAAAAAATTGCTCAGCATCATCAAAAGTCCTAAATCAACAAATTGCAGAACGATAGAAGGCACGCGCAGCATTTTACGGCTTTCTGAAAAACCGCGCAAATTCGACGGGTTTTTAAGTTTCGGTTTGTTATCGGAGCGCATCTCCGCCCCGGCAGCACCGCGACCCGTGGAGAGATAGTGCAACCAGCCTCTGCTGCGCCGTCATCGCGCGACGCAGCAGAGGCTGGTTGCACTATCTCTCCACGGGGCGCAGTGCCGCCGGGGCGGAGATGCGCTCCGATAGGAAACCGAAACTTAAAAACCCGTCGAATTTGCGCGGTTTTTCAGAAAGCTGTAAAATGCTGCGCGTGCCTTCTATCGTTCTGCAATTTGTTGATTTAAGGTTTTTTGATGATGCTGAGCGATTTGCTAATTGAAACCATGCCCTTAAACCCAATATTAAAAAAGATAATTACGCAAAAATAATTAACAACTTAATTATTCCGGACTTTAATAATTTTCCTAAATAGGCCCCTGGCCCAGGACCAAAACGAACATAAGACTTTTTTTGTTGCGACGCGTAGTTTTCGCAATATCGAATTTGTCCACCTTTCGTGAAACACCCTGTATATTTTGTATGATTCATATGTGTTTACTGGACACATAAATTTTTCATACAAATTAGATGTTTTAATAGGGATGCCATGCCCCCTATCCACTTACACATTTGAGGGAAGGTCTTTGGGGCGCTGCCATTTTTTTATCGGCGTTGGCACCACCTTTTTAAAGCCCCTTGATAAAGGCCTTTTTTACAAGTACCGCCAACCATTGTTGTAGAAACGCGCGAGACACGTGCCACGAGCGCGTGCTCCGCCGCCATTCGCATCCAAGGGCCGCTCATTTCAGTGCCTGCGCCGCCATTTGCTTCCAAGGGCCGCTCGAGACATGGGGCTCGTGCGCTCGCGCATTTGACGCTACTTACTAGACAAACGTAAACACATCGAGGTGCTTTACCCTTTTTTTCTGCCGGGTAAAACCTGAAACAAAGGTAAGCGAAAATCGCGTCGCACCGCGTCGCCGAGTAGCGTAACCATAGCAACCTCCGCAGACGATATCACGAGGCGGCACGGCACAGGGCCACGTCATAGCGTTGGCGCGACGTGACGCGATTCTTGCTATACATGTGTCTCACACTTTAGGCTGCGCCACAGGAAAGCGCGAATGTGACCAACTAGGAAAGGGCAGTCCCTGGTCAAAATGCCCACAGAGCACCCACAGAAAATTTGTGTGGGTTCCTAGAGGTCTCTATGGGGCACCCATGGGTTTGTATGGGTGTCCGAAAATCTCTGTGGGGTCAGGCCGGTGGGCCTATGGGACATGTGGGTACGTGTGGGTCCTTTTGCGTACCCGCACAGCCTGTAAGAGGCTCTTTGGGTAACCTACACAGCCTGTGGGAGCTCCTTTGGGTCAACCCACAGCCTCGTAGGGCGTTCTCTAGGTAACCCACAGAGTCTGTGGGATAGAAACCTGGCTTTTATGGGACATTTAGAAATCCTGAGGGTTGCTGTAGGTACCCCGCAGCCTGTGGGAATAGAGCTAGGTACGGCAGTGTGCGGGCTGCTGTAAGGATGCCACACGCTAGGAGGTGCTCTGTGTTGCTACATGGACATGTGTGAGGCCTATGGAAGCCTGTGAATGCGCCCCTCAATATATATTCTACAGAAGTCATGCAAAATATAACTTTGTAAGTTGTAAGTTTTTTACAATTACATCGCTTACCCAGTGCATAGAACACTACGCCGACGATGTCGACCACGCGGTTTTTCTACGAAATGGGGCTTCTAATGCTCACGCGCATTGTGACGTTATGTCAACATTGTTCCGAAGTTGTCAGTTGTGTGTTTTGCATTCCCGGCCTTATCAGTCTTGCGTATTTTGTATCCTGAAGCGAAAAAGGTATTGCCAAATGCACAGCAATAAATGTGTATGTTGATAGGCAACAGAGAAATGAGTTGCATGGACATTACTTATGTGGACTCTTATTAGGTTTATTTTACAGATATCCAATGAATCGCAAACAAGAGCAAAAGCTAGTGCACTGACGAGTATACAGGAACAAATGCAATCATCTTGCAGCAGAATAGTGATTAAGTCTAAAAGAAGGGCATGTTTTAAAATGACAAAATATGGAGACAGACTGAAAAACAAAAAGCAAGCAGTTTTTCTTGAGCGAAATGCATGTACCCAGGTAGCACACAGCATCGGCCGGTATCGGGACTACGCCGGCCGGTCCTGTAACAGGATGGCGGCGCCCGGCCATGGGCTCCTGGAAGCTACTGGCCCCGGCCGCGTCGGCGTGCTGCTGGTCTTACATCATATTCGCCAGTTCTGCGGAGGTTACAGTGACTGCCGTGAATAGTGCTTTTGCTGTCTTTGCTGACCAGTATTTACGAAAGTTCAACTGGCTAAATGGCATTTTGCCGTCTTTGATAATAGTCGTTATGAAAGTCATAGTAACTTTCCGGAATTTCATGCGCTTGTTTCTTCGGCGAGCTCCGCCGTGGAAGTTCCGTTTACTTAATCGATATCATTTTTTTTTTGGGCGCTAATATTCAGTCAAGTCATTTGAGATTTACCTTGAATCAGTATGAATAGTATGAATAACGAGGGGAAATGTTTGCGTTGATAAATCCTTCGTGAATGACTGCCGCACGCTGGTGTATTTGATCCGAGTATGGTACAATAGACGTGTTTACCGCGAAAACGAGAGAAAAAATAATGCGTTTAAGAGTAAATTCAGGATATTGAGAATCTGAAGTATGTACGTCATTAAAAAAAGAAAAAACAATTACAACGTTGAACGATACTTTTCAGGAATTACTTAATTTGATGTACTATACTTACAACTGACATGCACGTGTTTGACTCAGATAAAAATAAAACGGTATAGTAGCCCTCCTGAATGAAAACACGTGGTAGGAATAGAGCACGCGCTTTGAGGCCAAAACAATAATAAACATTACTCTTATGAAACTAGAAAAAAGTAAGAGATCTGTTTATTGCTTGAAGACGCCACGAGAGGTAAGCATAACTCTCCTCGATCATATTAGGCGATTTAATTGAGGTGAAAATATGCTATTTCAGGCAGGAATTTGACTGTTTTTTGTGGTAGCGCATCATAACAGTAGAAATATTTCAAATGTTCATATGTTGTGGACGATTCTGTCTCCCTTGAGAAGTAGCGAAATAATATACTGCAAAAAAACATGATGCGGTTTTTTAGCGGGAAAAAACGAGAAACACCAATGCGTTGTGGATGTTTACACCGGTTTGTGAATGCGACTTCGACGCTACGAAACAGCAAGAACACCGAACGATACTGAAAGATGAATATTCCATTATTTTGATGCCAGCGAAACATGTTCAGGACTAATGAAAAAATAAACTATGGAGTGCATCTCTACAAGTAAAACCAGAATGGTACCAGAACAACCAGTACTATCTGGAAGTCAGAAAATTGGTGATGTGCTTAATACGTAGCGCGTTGCGAGCTCTAGGTAACAACTACCTAAAAACGGCATTTTCGTTTTCAATAGTAGGTAAAAGACTGACCGCCTTCAGACAAACTTTTGGCTTGCATCGATTTTGGTTGTCAACGCTGTTGCATCAGTGTGAAGACCGTGGCGCTTAGGCTGTTTAGACTTCTTGGACCCTTTGCTCTTTTTTTTTTTTTGTTGTTGTTGTTGGTAGAGATGACCTCGAGATTGCGACTTATATAAGGAGGTGGACTAAATAAACCAGTTAAGGCTGAGTTTGAGACGTCGTCTCTGTCTATTTTCTTTCCCTTTCTACGCGCAGGATGTTTCTTCGCTACCCCAGTCTCAGGTTAATTCAACATGCGTTCTACTTTGGCAGTTTGACCGCTTACACATTTTCCCATTTTTCTCTCAATATTCCCATTATTATTACACTTTCTTACTCACGGTCGAAAGCGACTTGCTGCTGTTTGCCTACCACACAGACCCACTCATTAGCAACGGAGGGGAGCGAACCATCCGCGACAAAACAAAGAGGGCCACGGTTTGTGCATTGCATCAGCCCAGACTCTGGGCGCCGCACTTTTTCTTACTTTTCACATTCTGGCGTGATTTTTACCCATAAAGTGGGGAGCCGAGCGACTGCACAAAAACAAAAATATATAAAAAATAAAAACAAATAAAACATAAAAAATGGAACTTTACCCTCCACCGGGATTCGAACCGCCGACCACAAAAAACCAGCTGCGCCGCGCGCTAACAAGTAACCGGGAAGAAAAAGATGAATGGAAGCAACGTGTGACTGGTGTAAGTTGGAACATGATTGTAAACCTGAGACTGGGGCAGGAAGAGAACACAATAGAGAAGGCAGAAAAAAGAGGAGGCAAACGCTCCCAAATTCAGCTGCCAAGTTTTATTCGCACACGCCTTTTATGAGACCGTTTTATCGTGGGTAGCGCCATTTTTGAGAGCGAGAGAAAGGGGAAAGGGCTACCGGCGCTTTCTCCTTTCTGATTGAGTAGAAAAGAGGGAAAGTCCCGGATGAGAGGCTCGGCCGGTGTTGAGTGTCTGCTGTGCTCCCAACTTCCGTTCGCGCTTTCTTTCTGTTTTAAACTCGCAAACCTAATTAGAGCCACTGGTATTGGATGGCGACTGTCCCCCGGTCATCCGGGACACCATTGCTCGGTGATAGGGTGCACGAATAGCGACGAAAGCGTCGAATACTGCCGGCGGACACATATGTAGCTTGCACGGAATCCGGCAAGACGAGAGCGGCTGCAATGTTTTTAAGCGCCCTCTGCTTTCCGCATGGCTGGGAAGTGATGAGACCATTCATCAATTTTCGCCGGCAATAGGGCCTCATTTCAACGTAGCCGTTTTTAGTAATCAACAAGCGACACACCCGAAACAGGGAACCTCAATTAACTTTTTTGTAAACACCCGGAGCCGCTACAGATCGTTTCCGCTGCGCTGCTTTTTATATTGCGTTTCGTGTTTCCTGCATTTCCTTGTCGATAGAACGACAAAGACGTTTCACAGCCGCTTATTTTCGAAGCGCAGAAAGCCTCAAAGCAGCCACAGCGAATTATTTTACTGGCTGATGCAATATTTTGAGTACTAACGTCCAATTCACTCTATCACTGACACGTTCAGCGGCTGCGTTGTTCTCACGTCCCCACCAGCGGATAAAATACGTAACTGAACCGAAC
>JAZHYW010033607.1:0-15440 GCA_037355805.1 Ixodes ricinus
AAAACTATCGATAGTACTATCGATAGTCGACTAGTCGTCAAAAACTATCGATAGTATACTATCGATAGTCGACTATCGAAAAGCTATGGATAGTACTATCGATAGTCGACTATCGGAAAATTATCGTTAATCGACTATCGGAAAACTATCGATAGTCGACTATCGTAAACCTATCGATAGTACTGTCGACGGTTTACTATCGATAGTTTTGCGACACTAGTAGTTTGCGTCGCTCCCTCTTCTCTTTTCTCGCTTTATTTTTTTCAAATGGGACACCAACTAGCCCAAGCACTTACCATCCCAACTTTGGTTCAGCTTTCAGTGATGACGAAGACGGGAGTTTGGGCGAAGAGAGGAGGAAGGGAGGCGAGCGGCGGTGTGGCAACTGTGTTCGCTCTAGTGGTGCAAAACTATCGATAGTACTATCGATAGTATCGATAGTCGCCAGAAATCTGACTATCGATAGTATACTATCGATAGTAGAACTATCGATAGTACGATCATAAAAGACTATCGATAGTACTATCGATAGTCGACTATCGGAAAATTATCGTTAATCGACTATCGGAAAACTATCGATAGTCGACTATCGTAAACCTATCGATAGTACTGTCGACGGTTTACTATCGATAGTTTTGCGACACTAGTAGTTTGCGTCGCTCTCTCTTCTCTTTTCTCGCTTTATTTTTTTCAAATGGGACACCAACTAGCCCAAGCACTTACCATCCCAACTTTGGTTCAGCTTTCAGTGATGACGAAGACGGGAGTTTGGGCGAAGAGAGGAGGAAGGGAGGCGAGCGGCGGTGCGGCAACTGTGTTCGCTCTAGTGGTGCAAAACTATCGATAGTACTATCGATAGCTATCGATAGTCGCTAGAAATCTGACTATCGATAGTACAAAAACTATCGATAGTACTATCGATAGTCGACTATCGAAAAACTATCGAATAGTACTATCGATAGTCGACTATCGGAAAATTATCGTTAATCGACTATCGGAAAACTATCGATAGTCGACTATCGCTAAACCTATCGATAGTACTGTCGACGGTTTACTATCGATAGTTTTGCGACACTAGTAGTTTGCGTCGCTCCCTCTTCTTTTTCTCGCTTTATTTTTTTCAAATGGGACACCAACTAGCCCAAGCACTTACCATCCCAACTTTGGTTCAGCTTTCAGTGATGACGAAGACGGGAGTTTGGGCGAAGAGAGGAGGAAGGAGGCGAGCGGCGGTGCGGCAACTGTGTTCGCTCTAGTGGTGCAAAACTATCGATAGTACTATCGATAGTATCGACTAGTCTGATACTAGAACTATCGATAGTACTATCGATAGTCGACTATCGAAAAACTATCGATAGTACTATCGATAGTCGACTATGCGATAATAGTACTATCGATAGTCGACTATCGGAAAATTATCGTTAATCGACTATCGGAAAACTATCGATAGTCGACTCATCGTAAACCTATCGATAGTACTGTCGACGGTTTACTATCGATAGTTTTGCGACACTAGTAGTTTGCGTCGCTCCCTCTTCTTTTTCTCGCTTTATTATTTTTTCAAATGGGACACCAACTAGCCCAAGCACTTACCATCCCAACTTTGGTTCAGCTTTCAGTGATGACGAAGACGGGAGTTTGGGCGAAGAGAGGAGGAAGGGAGGCGAGCGGCGGTGCGGCAACTGTGTTCGCTCTAGTGGTGCAAAACTATCGATAGTACTATCGATAGTATCGATAGTCATAGAAATCTAGACTATCGATAGTCGACTATCGAAAAACTATCGATAGTACTATCGATAGTCGACTATCGAAAAACTATGGATAGTACTATCGATAGTCGACTATCGGAAAATTATCGTTAATCGACTATCGGAAAACTATCGATAGTCGACTATCGTAAACCTATCGATAGTACTGTCGACGGTTTACTATCGATAGTTTTGCGACACTAGTAGTTTGCGTCGCTCCTCTTCTCTTTTTCTCGCTTTATTTTTTTCAAATGGGACACCAACTAGCCCAAGCACTTACCATCCCAACTTTGGTTCAGCTTTCAGTGATGACGAAGACGGGAGTTTGGGCGAAGAGAGGAGGAAGGGAGGCGAGCGGCGGTGCGGCAACTGTGTTCGCTCTAGTGGTGCAAAACTATCGATAGTACTATCGATAGTATCGATAGTCGACAGAAATCTGACTATCGATAGTCGACTATCAAAAACTATCGATAGTACTATCGATAGTCGACTATCGAAAAGCTATGGATAGTACTATCGATAGTCGACTATCGGAAAATTATCGTTAATCGACTATCGGAAAACTATCGATAGTCGACTATCGTAAACCTATCGATAGTACTGTCGACGGTTTACTATCGATAGTTTTGCGACACTAGTAGTTTGCGTCGCTCCCTCTTCTTTTTCTCGCTTTATTTTTTTCAAATGGGACACCAACTAGCCCAAGCACTTACCATCCCAACTTTGGTTCAGCTTTCAGTGATGACGAAGACGGGAGTTTGGGCGAAGAGAGGAGGAAGGGAGGCGAGCGGCGGTGCGGCAACTGTGTTCGCTCTAGTGGTGCAAAACTATCGATAGTACTATCGATAGTATCGATAGTCGCCAGAAATCTGACTATCGATAGTCGACTATCGAAAAACTATCGATAGTACTATCGATAGTCGACTATCGAAAACTATCGATAGTACTATCGATAGTCGACTATCGAAAAATTATCGTTAATCGACTATCGGAAAACTATCGATAGTCGACTATCGTAAACCTATCGATAGTACTGTCGACGGTTTACTATCGATAGTTTTGCGACACTAGTAGTTTGCGTCGCTCCTCTTCTTTTTCTCGCTTTATTTTTTTCAAATGGGACACCAACTAGCCCAAGCACTTACCATCCCAACTTTGGTTCAGCTTTCAGTGATGACGAAGACGGGAGTTTGGGCGAAGAGAGGAGGAAGGGAGGCGAGCGGCGGTGCGGCAACTGTGTTCGCTCTAGTGGTGCAAAACTATCGATAGTACTATCGATAGTATCGATAGTCGCCAGAAATCTGACTATCGATAGTGAATATCGAAAAACTATCGATAGTACTATCGATAGTCGACTATCGAAAAGCTATCGATAGTACTATCGATAGTCGACTATCGGAAAATTATCGTTAATCGACTATCGGAAAACTATCGATAGTCGACTATCGTAAACCTATCGATAGTACTGTCGACGGTTTACTATCGATAGTTTTGCGACACTAGTAGTTTGCGTCGCTCTCTCTCTCTTTTTCTCGCTTTATTTTTTTCAAATGGGACACCAACTAGCCCAAGCACTTACCATCCCAACTTTGGTTCAGCTTTCAGTGATGACGAAGACGGGAGTTTGGGCGAAGAGAGGAGGAAGGGAGGCGAGCGGCGGTGCGGCAACTGTGTTCGCTCTAGTGGTGCAAAACTATCGATAGTACTATCGATAGTATCGATAGTCGCCAGAAATCTGACTATCGATAGTAGACTATCAAAAAACTATCGATAGTACTATCGATAGTCGACTATCGAAAAACTATCGATAGTACTATCGATAGTCGACTATCGGAAAATTATCGTTAATCGACTATCGGAAAACTATCGATAGTCGACTATCGTAAACCTATCGATAGTACTGTCGACGGTTTACTATCGATAGTTTTGCGACACTAGTAGTTTGCGTCGCTCTCTTCTCTTTTTCTCGCTTTATTTTTTTCAAATGGGACACCAACTAGCCCAAGCACTTACCATCCCAACTTTGGTTCAGCTTTCAGTGATGACGAAGACGGGAGTTTGGGCGAAGAGAGGAGGAAGGGAGGCGAGCGGCGGTGTGGCAACTGTGTTCGCTCTAGTGGTGCAAAACTATCGATAGTACTATCGATAGTATCGCTAGTACAGAAATCTGACTATCGATAGTCGAATCGAAAAACTATCGATAGTACTATCGATAGTCGACTATCGAAAAACTATCGATAGTACTATCGATAGTCGACTATCGGAAAATTATCGTTAATCGACTATCGGAAAACTATCGATAGTCGACTATCGTAAACCTATCGATAGTACTGTCGACGGTTTACTATCGATAGTTTTGCGACACTAGTAGTTTGCGTCGCTCCCTCTTCTTTTTCTCGCTTTATTTTTTTCAAATGGGACACCAACTAGCCCAAGCACTTACCATCCCAACTTTGGTTCAGCTTTCAGTGATGACGAAGACGGGAGTTTGGGCGAAGAGAGGAGGAAGGGAGGCGAGCGGCGGTGCGGCAACTGTGTTCGCTCTAGTGGTGCAAAACTATCGATAGTATCATATCGATAGTACTGACTATCGATAGTCAAAATATCAATAGAACTATCGATAGTATCATCGAAAGACTATCGATAGTACTATCGATAGTCGACTATCGGAAAATTATCGTTAATCGACTATCGGAAAACTATCGATAGTCGACTATCGTAAACCTATCGATAGTACTGTCGACAGTTTACTATCGATAGTTTTGCGACACTAGTAGTTTGCGTCGCTCTCTCTCTCTTTTTCTCGCTTTATTTTTTTCAAATGGGACACCAACTAGCCCAAGCACTTACCATCCCAACTTTGGTTCAGCTTTCAGTGATGACGAAGACGGGAGTTTGGGCGAAGAGAGGAGGAAGGGAGGCGAGCGGCGGTGTGGCAACTGTGTTCGCTCTAGTGGTGCAAAACTATCGATAGTACTATCGATAGTCTCCATAATCGCCAAAAATCTGACTATCGATAGTAAACAAAAAACTATCGATAGTACTATCGATAGTCGACTATCGAAAACTATCGATAGTACTATCGATAGTCGACTATCGGAAAATTATCGTTAATCGACTATCGGAAAACTATCGATAGTCGACTATCGTAAACCTATCGATAGTACTGTCGACAGTTTACTATCGATAGTTTTGCGACACTAGTAGTTTGCGTCGCTCTCTTCTCTTTTTCTCGCTTTATTTTTTTCAAATGGGACACCAACTAGCCCAAGCACTTACCATCCCAACTTTGGTTCAGCTTTCAGTGATGACGAAGACGGGAGTTTGGGCGAAGAGAGAGGAAGGGAGGCGAGCGGCGGTGTGGCAACTGTGTTCGCTCTAGTGGTGCAAAACTATCGATAGTACTATCGATAGTCTCCATAGCCGCAAAAATCTGACTATCGATAGTAAACAAAAAAACTATCGATAGTATTATCGATAGTCGACTATCGAAAACATCGATAGTCGACTATCGGAAAATTATCGTTAATCGACTATCGGAAAACTATCGATAGTCGACTATCGTAAACCTATCGATAGTACTGTCGACAGTTTACTATCGATAGTTTTGCGACACTAGTAGTTTGCGTCGCTCTCTCTCTCTTTTTCTCGCTTTATTTTTTTCAAATGGGACACCAACTAGCCCAAGCACTTACCATCCCAACTTTGGTTCAGCTTTCAGTGATGACGAAGACGGGAGTTTGGGCGAAGAGAGGAGGAAGGGAGGCGAGCGGCGGTGTGGCAACTGTGTTCGCTCTAGTGGTGCAAAACTATCGATAGTACTATCGATAGCTCGCCAAAAATCTGACTATCGATAGTAAACAAAACTATCGATAGTACTATCGATAGTCGACTATCGAAAAACATCGATAGTCGACTATCGGAAAATTATCGATAATCGACTATCGGAAAACTATCGATAGTCGACAATCGTAAACCTATCGATAGTACTGTCGACAGTTTACTATCGATAGTTTTGCGACACTAGTAGTTTGCGTCGCTCTCTTCTCTTTTTCTCGCTTTATTTTTTTCAAATGGGACACCAACTAGCCCAAGCACTTACCATCCCAACTTTGGTTCAGCTTTCAGTGATGACGAAGACGGGAGTTTGGGCGAAGAGAGGAGGAAGGGAGGCGAGCGGCGGTGTGGCAACTGTGTTCGCTCTAGTGGTGCAAAACTATCGATAGTACTATCGATAGTCTCCATAGCCGCCAAAAATCTGACTATCGATAGTAAAAATAAAGACTATCGATAGTACTATCGATAGTCGACTATCGAAAAACATCGATAGTCGACTATCGGAAAATTATCGTTAATCGACTATCGGAAAACTATCGATAGTCGACAATCGTAAACCTATCGATAGTACTGTCGACAGTTTACTATCGATAGTTTTCCGGCACTAGTAGTTTGCGTCGCTCTCTTCTCTTTTTCTCGCTTTATTTTTTTCAAATGGGACACCAACTAGCCCAAGCACTTACCATCCCAACTTTGGTTCAGCTTTCAGTGATGACGAAGACGGGAGTTTGGGCGAAGAGAGGAGGAAGGGAGGCGAGCGGCGGTGTGGCAACTGTGTTCGCTCTAGTGGTGCAAAACTATCGATAGTACTATCGATAGTCTCCATAGCCGCCAAAAATCTGACTATCGATAGTAAACAAAAGACTATCGATAGTAATATCGATAGTCGACTATCGAAAAACTATCGATAGTCGACTATCGGAAAACTATCGTATCGACTATCGATATCGACAATCGTAAACCTATCGATAGTACTGTCGACAGTTTACTATCGATAGTTTTGCGACACTAGTAGTTTGCGTCGCTCTCTTCTTCTTTTTCTCGCTTTATTTTTTTCAAATGGGACACCAACTAGCCCAAGCACTTACCATCCCAACTTTGGTTCAGCTTTCAGTGATGACGAAGACGGGAGTTTGGGCGAAGAGAGGAGGAAGGGAGGCGAGCGGCGGTGTGGCAACTGTGTTCGCTCTAGTGGTGCAAAACTATCGATAGTACTATCGATAGTCTCCATAGCCGCCAAAAATCTGACTATCGATAGTAAAACAAAAACTATCGATAGTACTATCGATAGTCGACTATCGAAAAACATCGATAGTCGACTATCGAAAATATCGAATCGACTATCGGAAAACTATCGATAGTCGACAATCGTAAACCTATCGATAGTACTGTCGACAGTTTACTATCGATAGTTTTGCGGCACTAGTAGTTTGCGTCGCTCTCTTCTCTTTTTCTCGCTTTATTTTTTTCAAATGGGACACCAACTAGCCCAAGCACTTACCATCCCAACTTTGGTTCAGCTTTCAGTGATGACGAAGACGGGAGTTTGGGCGAAGAGAGGAGGAAGGGAGGCGAGCGGCGGTGTGGCAACTGTGTTCGCTCTAGTGGTGCAAAACTATCGATAGTACTATCGATAGTCTCCATAGCCGCCAAAAATCTGACTATCGATAGTAAAAAAAAGACTATCGATAGTAATCATCGATAGTCGACTATCGAAAAACTATCGATTGTACTATCGATAGTCGACAATCGTAAACCTATCGATAGTACTGTCGACAGTTTACTATCGATAGTTTTGCGACACTAGTAGTTTGCGTCGCTCTCTCTCTCTTTTTCTCGCTTTATTTTTTTCAAATGGGACACCAACTAGCCCAAGCACTTACCATCCCAACTTTGGTTCAGCTTTCAGTGATGACGAAGACGGGAGTTTGGGCGAAGAGAGGAGGAAGGGAGGCGAGCGGCGGTGTGGCAACTGTGTTCGCTCTAGTGGTGCAAAACTATCGATAGTACTATCGATAGTCTCCATAGCCGCCAAAAATCTGACTATCGATAGTAAAAACAAAGACTATCGATAGTATTATCGATAGTCGACTATCGAAAAACTATCGATATGTACTATCGATAGTCGACAATCGTAAACCTATCGATAGTACTGTCGACAGTTTACTATCGATAGTTTTCCGACACTAGTAGTTTACGTCGCTCTCTTCTCTTTTTCTCGCTTTATTTTTTTCAAATGGGACACCAACTAGCCCAAGCACTTACCATCCCAACTTTGGTTCAGCTTTCAGTGATGACGAAGACGGGAGTTTGGGCGAAGAGAGGAGGAAGGGAGGCGAGCGGCGGTGTGGCAACTGTGTTCGCTCTAGTGGTGCAAAACTATCGATAGTACTATCGATAGTCTCCATAGCCGCCAAAAATCTGACTATCGATAGTAACAAAAAGACTATCGATAGTACTATCGATAGTCGACTATCGAAAAACTATCGATATCGATAACTATCGATAGTCGACAATCGTAAACCTATCGATAGTACTGTCGACAGTTTACTATCGATAGTTTTCCGGCACTAGTAGTTTGCGTCGCTCTTTCTTCTCTTTTTCTCGCTTTATTTTTTTCAAATGGGACACCAACTAGCCCAAGCACTTACCATCCCAACTTTGGTTCAGCTTTCAGTGATGACGAAGACGGGAGTTTGGGCGAAGAGAGGAGGAAGGGAGGCGAGCGGCGGTGTGGCAACTGTGTTCGCTCTAGTGGTGCAAAACTATCGATAGTACTATCGATAGTCTCCATAGCACGACTATCATAAAATCATAGACTATCGATAGTAACATCAATAGTCGACTATCGATAGTACTATCGATAGTCGACTATCGAAAATTATCGTTAATCGATTCGGAAAACTATCGATAGTCGACAATCGTAAACCTATCGATAGTACTGTCGACAGTTTACTATCGATAGTTTTGCGGCACTAGTAGTTTGCGTCGCTCTCTTCTCTTTTTCTCGCTTTATTTTTTTCAAATGGGACACCAACTAGCCCAGGCACTTACCATCCCAACTTTGGTTCAGCTTTCAGTGATGACGAAGACGGGAGTTTGGGCGAAGAGAGGAGGAAGGGAGGCGAGCGGCGGTGTGGCAACTGTGTTCGCTCTAGTGGTGCAAAACTATCGATAGTACTATCGATAGTCTCCATAGCCGCCAAAAATCTGACTATCGATAGTAAAACAAAGACTATCGATAGTAATATCGATAGTCGACTATCGAAAAACTATCGTAGTACTATCGATAGTCGACTATCGGAAAATTATCGATAGTCGACTATCGAGAAAACTATCGATAGTCGACAATCGTAAACCTATCGATAGTACTGTCGACATATCGAAAAACTATCGATAGTCGACTATCGAAAAACTATCGATAGTACTATCGACGTGAGTCGACTCATCGAAAAACTATCGATAGTACTATCGATAGTCGACTATCGAAAAACTATCGATAGTACTATGGATAGTCGACTATCGAAAAACTATCGATAGTCGACTATCGAAAAACTATCGATAGTACTATCGATAGTCGACTATCGCGAAAAACTATCGATAGTAATATGAATAGTCGACTATCGAAAAAACTATCGATAGTACTATCGATAGTCGATCTATCGCTAAAAACTATCGATAGTACTATCGATAGTCGACTATCGAAAAACCATCGAAGAACTATCGATAGTCGACTATCGAAAAACTATCGATAATCGACTATCGAAACTATCGAAAAACTATCGATAGTACTATCGATAGTCGACTATCGAAAAACTATCGATAGTACTATGGATAGTCGACTATCGAAAAATTATCGATATTACTATCGATAGTCGACTATCAATAGTCCACTATCAATAGTTCTGCGATACTATCGATAGCTCTTGCACTAGGGGGGTCACGGACATCGAGGGGGGCGGAGAAACGTTTCGCTGAATTTGGCGGGGAAAATTTTCCGCCAGATTTGTGAAAATTTTCCGCTAAATTTAGCGAGAAAAATTTTCCACTAGATTTAGCGGGTAAAATTTTTCCGCTGAATTTAGCGGGGAAGCCCAAGGAATTTAGCGGGGAAATTTTCTGCTAAATTTAGCGGGAGAAATTTTCCACAAATTTAGCGGGGAAATTTACCCATCATGCACCGCGCAGTTACGCCGACGGCGACGCCGACGCTGCCTGGCCGGTAACGGGCGCCTAAGAGCTGCGCTCTAAAAATCTAATGTTGTCGACGAAACTCGCAGAACTAAAATGGTATGGGACACTCCTTTTCCGGAGGAGCGATCGGGGACAGCCAACACCACCTCTGACAGAAGGCCTCCGCACGCGTCATCACAGTCAGATCGATCGAGGCGTGAGATTGGCCACGAGTGCTGCGTCAGTGTTCGGCTGGGGCTCGTGTCCAATCAGCGCGTTGAAGGTCGGGCTCGGGCCCAATCGCCGAGTTAGCGCCATCCGACTCTGATGACGTTTCATGAAGGAAGAGGAAGTCATGTGGAGGCTTTCATTGACAGCGGGGCTTGGCTTGAACGCTCCCCAGCATACACGCGCCGTTCGAAAAGGTATTCGAGCGGCAGAGCTCTCCGCCGAGTGCGTATAGCCATTTCGCCCGAAATGCTCTCCGGAGTGCGTATAGCTTTACTTTAGAGCGCAGCTCTTAAGCGCGGTTCAAACAGGCCCGGAATACGGAATCTGGCCAGCCACGGTGCGCCGGAACCCAGGAGGGACGTACAAGCGCCCTCCGCATCGGGCGGTGACGCGACTACGGCTTCCGCCACCCGGGCCAGGAGTTGAATATGGTACCAACTTTTTTCCTTCCTGGGTTGTGACGTAGGCTCTCCGTATTTTCCGCGGCCAATCAGCGCGGCGCGTCTTCCCCTCCTCCGCCCTCCTTGCCACCGGCGTCTCACGTCGGCACTACATGTGCGAATGCCTCTGATGCTCCGCGCTTTGCTTGCGTGGACGCGCGGCGACGGTGAACTTCGTTGCCGTTCTCCGACGCGAGGAAGGCCGCAGAGTGCCGCTGCCGCGAGGCAGGGCTGAAGCTGCCGCGTCGCTGACGTACCCGAGAAAACCTATAAATTAATTCAGCCAGTTCAGCGGTACCCCCTGATCTACGATAGCGAGGGTATCGTAGCGACCACAAGCACCAGGGACAAGCGGTAGACCTCGATACTGCTTTTAATACTTTATTCACATGGTTTCGAAGACACGGAGGTGGATGCGTAACCTGATGAAACGGCATCTTCAATGTACACAAGGAGTGGCCTTAGAAAGGCCGTTTGTAGAGGCAGGCAGCGGTTGGCTTGCTGGCTGCAAAGTGAGACCGGAAAGGCAGTGGGATGCGCACTCAAAAGGTTAAAATGGTGAACGACACCTTTCGGTACGCGCTGTAGATGAGTTTTTGTGGGCAGTACTGTACGACCACTAGCCTAGAATCTTTAACACCCGTCACGGCAGTAGTGAAACACGAACGTCTGCTGTTACGATGCTCATCCAGATCGAAACGGGCCGGGTGTATCGAACCCAAGATCCCTGGGTTCTGCAGCGCGAGCTGCAGAATTCACTCACAAGCAGCTTGTAAGCACAAATCCTAGCTGGCAACAAAGGACAAGGAAGCACAACGGGCTTCGCCATACATGCACTCAAGGGAGCAACAACATAGTGCTGCAGTAAGAGTGTGCCGTATCAGGCTGCACATCTTGCATGCCATTGCTATCTTTTTTTGCAGCACAGACGCAGCAGCACCCAGAGCGCGGTGAATGCTTCATGCTAAGCCTCTCCGTGATCCTGCACGCGCTAAAAATGATATAAACGTGGTTCCACTGCGGAGCGCAACGCTCCACGTGAAAGTATTCCTGCGAGCGACGCGCGGCCCACGCGGAACGCCACTCTGATATATAACATGAAAATAATCCAAAATAAAAAGCAGCACACCCTACCTGGCTCGTGACATTCGGAAGCACTCGAAAGAAGTCCCGGCCGTCGGGGTCTTCGTACATCAGTCCTTGCCACGATGGTAGTACACTTCCGCAGAGCGTTTTCCGAGACTTCCAGGAGCCTCGCGGACGGCCTTTCTTCTTTCTTCACGCTCCGCAGGTACTGCTCGACACGCAGCCGCGGCAGTAGTCAGCCGGACGCCAGTCGATAGCTCTTGCATATGTGACGTACCTCATTACACAGCGGCTTCATAAGCGGAGGCAAACCGCGTGGCAGTCGGGATCCCGCGCCGAGACGACGCCATCGCGAAAAAAGCGACGAAAAACGAGGGCACCAGTGCCGCTCTAGACGGAGCGCGAAGCGTGCCCGGCGGCCCGCGCGCCCGGCATCGCCTGCCCTGCCCGCGACGGGCGACGACTGACGACTCGGCTGACGACAAGCTCGTTGATTAGCCGCCTGGGGAGCCGCCGTGACGTCAGGCAACCTGCATGCCGGGGGCCCGTCCGCGCGCCGCTCAAACCAAACCGTGACGTCGGCACCCGTGACGCCGATGACGTGATTTACGTCACTACGGATTCCGGCGAGTCCGGCTGGCCCGGGTCCCGTAGTCCGGGCCCGTTTTGAACCGCACTTGTGGGCGCTCCGTTTCCGGCTTGAGCGGCGTCGCCGTCGGCGTAACCGCGCAGCATGATGGGTAAATTTCCCCGCTAAATTTAGCGGAACATTTTCCCCGCTGCATTTAGCGGAAAAATTTTCCCTGCTAAATTTAGCGGAACATTTTCCCCGCTAAATCTAGCGGAACATTTTCCCTGCTACTTCTAGCGGAAAATTTTCCCCGCTAAATCTAGCGGAAAATTTCCCCGCTAAATTTAGCGGAAAATTTTTTCCAGTAGATTTAGCGGAAAATTTTCTCCGCTAAATCTAGCGGAAAACTTTCCCGCTAAATTTAGCGGAAAATTTTCCCCGCTAAATTTAGAGGAAAATTTTCCACGCTAAATCTAGCGGAAAATTTTCCCCGCTAAATTGAGCTGAAAATTTTCCCCGCTAAATTTAGCGGAAAAAGTTTCCCTGCTAGATCTAGCAGAAAATTTTCCGCGCTAAATTTAGCGGGAAATTTTCTCCGCCCCCCACCCCTCGAGGTCACGTGACCCCCAGGCCACGTGACCCCCCCCCCTCTCCCGAGGTCACGTGACTCCCCTGGTCACGTGACCAACCGAGGTCACGTGACCACCCCCTCCCCGTGCCTTCTCTCCTCGTCAAGAGCTGGGCTCTATTCGGCGTTACAGGGAGTTATAAACGGCTTTAATTTTTATTATTATTATTATTATTATTATTATCCTAATTTTCGCGCGATTTCGATTGGTCCTTCGTGCACGTGCTCCAAACTGTCTTTTATACCGCAACACTTTATGAGTCGAAACGATCAAGTATGTTACGGCTCTAGTTGAGGCTAGAGCACGGTGGGCTAGAGTCACTGTTGCGGCCAGGTGATTTTCAGTGGGGTATTTTGTGGAGCCATTCCACGCAAGTGAGCGGCGAAAAAGAAGAAGGTAACGGAACCAAGCAAAGGAGGCCGCACCAAGCGGCTCTTGACTACCCGACAACACGGAGTCCTTACCACCTCCCAAGCACGGGGAGACTTCAAGACCGGCGTGAACCACCAGAGTTTTGAAGACACCTCCAGCGACGCACTTCCACGCCGAAAGTCAAGCTGGCCAAAGCGCAAGAACGACGTCCAAGATGAGACTGAATACGTCTACACGCTGGAAGACACCGACTACCGGCAGATCGAGGGCTCGAGCGACTCACAGAGTTCCAGCACCGAGCGTCAGCAGCACATCTACATGGTTGTCGCGGTGGCGGTTGTGGCGAGTGCCTTCCTTGGTGTCTTGATGAAATTCGCTTTGCCTCAGGGTCACTCGGGACACCATCATTACGCGCGCAAGTTTGACCACAGGGTCTTCATTGAGCCCGATACAGAAGCTGCGTCACCAGCCGAGTCAGACCCAAGGAAGTCACCAACCAATCGTCCTGAAGATACGACGACTGGTGTCCCCACCCGGAGGACCACGTTCACGTACGAGTGCCGCTCGGATGCTTGTTTGTGGCAGAGTAGTTTCATCTACGATAAGATAAACCAGTCCATCGCTCCCTGCGAGGACTTCCATGCATACGTCTGTTCGAACCGTTGGTATGCAGAGAGCCTTGACGTGCAGGAAAGGCCCTACACTGTCAGCGGTCCGGGGCTTCTGATCCTCGACATCGCAAAGTACCTGCTCCGCCAGGCGGACAGACCGGCGAACAGTCATCCTGCGTTCATCAGGCAGTCGGCCGCGTTC
The DNA here is from genome assembly GCA_037355805.1 of Ixodes ricinus. Lineage (NCBI taxonomy): Eukaryota > Metazoa > Arthropoda > Arachnida > Ixodida > Ixodidae > Ixodes > Ixodes ricinus. The sequence goes on from JAZHYW010033607.1 coordinate 13,901, forward strand.
CTTCGCGGTTGTATTCACCAAGCGAACGCCAGTAAAGCCTTGCCAAGCTGGGGACAAGTTACCGAGATTATGAACACGTTCTCCCTCACCGGATGGCCTTTTTTGACAGACCCTGAAGGGGTTAAGTTTCAGACGGTACTCATGAAGGTCGATAAGGATCTGGCCATCTTTCCGATTGTGAGTGTGAGTCTGCGCAAGCGGTTTTGAAAACGAGGGTTATATGCTGCACCTGGACTCTCCCAAGCTGACTCTCGTGCGTCACCAGATGGCGTACCTTGAAGAAGGATTGCAAGAGTACAGCAAGAGAGCTACATCAAGCGCGCTCTTTCCCTCCTGGGCAGCAAGGCGAGCATGGATCACTCGGCGGACGACGTGTTTGAACTCGAGCGCAGACTGGACGAAGCGTCGCTCCCAGCGCGGAAATTTGTCTCCGTGCCTCAACTTGACTATACCCATCGTCAATCTCAAGCGCACCGGCCACCTAGAATGGGAGACGTACCTCGTTCACCTACGGCCCGGTTCGGACAAAGTGGTCGTCATGAACGCGGCGTACATCGAAAAACTTTCTGGCATCCTGACCTCCACGGCGCTCTCGACTCTGCTGAACTACGTTGGCTTTCGGATCCTGGTATCCTTGTCCCCATTTTTGTCCAAAGAAGCTGGTTTCCTCGTTCCGCTGAGCTACGACGACCACATCCCGGGGTACAGTTCCAGACTTCAGGCCTGCGTCCATCAACTTGAGAGGCTGTACCCGTACGGCACACGCAAAGTTGCCCGCCTCTCGATGGGGAAGGCGGTTTCAGAGCAAGTGCTTTACGACCATAACCTCGACAGCCTCGTGCGTAACGTCAAAAGTGCCATGATACAGACCGTGGCACACGCACCCTGGTTGACGCAGACCGAGAGCCGACATTGCGACTCAGAAGATCCAGAACCTTGAAGTGGATTTCATCGGCGCCAAGGAGCACATGGACACTGTGGCCAAGTAGGTAGCTGCCCAATCTAACCACATTTTTCACCCGTAATTTACTTTTCCCGGCATAATCTATTAAGTATCTACCTAATATAAAATATATATTATTTAGAAAAAAAACTACCAATAAAGGCGCGATGCCAGCATTTCATTTTTTCCAGCATCTCTTCCAGTGCCATAACGTCACACGTCACTGGCAAGCATATTTGGTGAGGTCAAGGCAGGCAGTCGAGAAAACAGTGTGCTGGAGTGAGCTTCCACGGCATTCATTTCATGCCAACTTATTGTGAATCTCAGCTGGGAGCAAGTTCTACTGACCAAAGAGTGAAACCGTGCCTGCCACTGGCGCCGACGTTTCAGTGTTGCATATAAAAAACTCTCCAGCTCGGAAAAAATATAGACAGTGGCGACCAAGTACAAGCATCTTAAACTTAGCGAAAAGAAGTTACTTTGACGTTATATTTGAACCACTAGTTCAGCAATGTCTAATTGTGTAATGAGCCAATTTTGAGGCAAATCAGAGACCATAAATAACGGCAATGACGCAATACGTAACTGAACGTGAAG
>JAZHYW010033611.1:0-108756 GCA_037355805.1 Ixodes ricinus
AAATGATTATTTTTTTAATTGCCGCACACAAATCGCAAAACTTTGACTTTTTTCGATTTTGACGCAATTTCCGGCCGCAATCGAGAAAGCACTTTCCACAGTATAACGCTAATTACTTTCTTAAACGTTCACAAGGCATAAAACACACGACTCAGAACGTTTCAACTTTAGAACATAAATTTAAAGTGACTTAAAATTCGCCGCAAAATGCCTCATTATGTAAGATTTGCTCCACAAGCCAAGTCTGGCCTTTTATTTCGCTTGAAATATATGCTCATATACCTACTTAATTTTCTTAGATTCAAAAATATTGATCCTATTAAGTCATCACAAAAAGCAATTTGAGAATATTTTTCCAGTGTGGCTCTTTAGTAGTACTTTCCAGAGCTTTAAAATGTATAATCCGTAGTCTTGTGCGAATAGTCGATTTGGAGTTCGAACCGAATTCGAAGCGAATACTGGTTTTGGACAAATATTTTCGATTCTAATATCGAACAGTTTTTCCACGCCTTTACTATCATTGCATAATGCTTAGACGAAAACCCAGCTAAACTTGTAGAAGGTTGTTCCACTTGTTCATTTATAAGCTAAGTTTAATCTATCTATTATATGAACTGTGACCTCAGAAGGACTGATGTCTTGGGATGGCAAGTAAACGACGGATTCGACATAAAATGAATCCTATAGAGATGGCCAACTATACCCAATTGAGTTAATTTACGAATCTTGCTATATAAAATATCCTTTCTTTAATCTCGAGTTAAAAGGAATGAATCGTGCATGATGAACGCAGGTTGTAAGGGCGTCTCTGCCTAATATAGTACACTCTTGCATAACAGTTTAATTTTAAAACTTTTACTGCAATGTAGATATACACATTCACAAAGTTTTCATTTATTTTCAAATACAGTCGGCACAGGTGCACCATCCGGCTTTGAATGTAGTATGTTTTACTTCCAAGCACGCAATTACGATATTCATAAGTTTCATAGTGTTTATCGCGCGGGTTACTCACGTTGAGCGCGCTTCTTACCAAGCACCGGCGCGCTGCGGAGCAACACCCGCGAAGCTCGCTTCCGCGGGTATTGCTTCTCCGCAAAGCACCGCTGCTTGGTAAGAAGCACACTCAACAGGGCCAACCAAAGCAATCAACACTTCAAAAAACGCGAATAGTGCAGTTCTTCTCGAAGCGAATATCGAATAGTGTATTATTCCAAACTACTATTCGAAATTTCGAATATTCGCACAACCCTCATAATACGTCATGTTTTCTGTGTATATATCTAAATGTATATATGTATGACATTTTCTGTGTATGTATCCTCTCAATGTGTGTATGGTATGTATCATGTAGTACAAAAATACATTGTTACATAGAACTCTCAATGTATATATCATGTTACTACGAAAAACGTAAATATTTACGCCTGGTTACTTTTTGAATGTCATTGCGTCTTGTTTATTGTGTTCTTGTGCCACTGCTGTTTGTGTTCCTCGGTCTCCCTCCATCATTTGTTTGATTGAAAAATAAACATTATTATTATTGTTATTATAAGTTAACTTAATTAATTTTGGCACAAACGTGTGTTTCATTAACCGTAAAACTTTGGATGGTGTAGAAAGCTGTATCCTTTATTCCGCGGCCTTCGAAGTTGCGTTATTTTTAATTAATTTTGGCAGAAACGTGTGCTTGCGTTAAACATAAAAACTTTGACGGCGTAGAAAGCTGTGTTATTTATTCCGCCGGCCTTCAAAGTTGCGTTATTTTTAATTAATTTTGGCAGAAACGTGTGCTTGCATTAAACGTAAAAACTTTGACGGTGTAGAAAGCTGTATTTCCTATCCCGCCGGCCTTCAAAGTTGCTTTAACCCGCAGATGGGAAAAAAGTTTTCTTAACCTCCTCTCGAATGCTATTTTTTTCACGAATACTATGAAGTATCTTGCAAAAGTAAGGTTTGTCTCATTGTGTGGACAGGTCTCGCTACCTTATATAAAAAATTATTTAAAAACAAAAAATAGGCAAGACACCACCATGACCGTCCTTATCTGAACACACCCAAAAGCGTATAAACATTTGAAACTAACGGAGGGGAGATTAACATTTTTACGCTGAAGGTATTGTCTACGAATCTGCCACTCTCTATAGTTTTTGTTTACAACTTCGTAAAGTAGGGATGGTTCGACAACATCCGATATATTTATATATGTGCATCCTAAATTCAAACAAAACGATGGCATAGGTGTTGTTTGTTGTGTATATATAGCCGGATAGATTTAATTGATCTTAAATTTAGGTTGAAAATCTCGGCAAGAAAACAGTAATATCAGATACTTGATTTTCTGCCCTCAAACAGCCCAACGCCCAACGTACAACACAAGCCGATGGGTTACGATATTTTTTCGCTATACACTAGAGGTCTGTTTTGTAAAAGGTGAGAGGAGTGACTTCTCGGCTGCTGATTGAACATCGCACTACATCCTGCGCGTAACCAACCAATGAGAGATTTTCGGCCTTTCGCGAGTTAACAATCGGGCAAAGGTTAGGTGAGAGCGTTCCTCCAAAACACAAATAGCAAGAAAGGCCTCGCGACCTCTGATAGTACTCTTTCACACCTTTGGTCAATATCAGCTACTACATGTAGGGCAGCATGAATAACTTCATATTTGTTAAGGAAGCGCGAGTTGTCAATTGAATCCATAGTGAAAGAGGTGGCGATCAGAATTTCAGCAAGTGTACAATCTCACTTTCCCGCGTTGCTTGGATCGTAGCAGATTGTAGGTATGACGTCACTGACGCAGCCAAATCACAAGCGCTACAGCTACGCCGCTAGGATACCACTGTATATAAGGACACACGATGAAGGAAGTAAAAGTTGTCATCCACCTCGGTACCCAAACACGAGCTACATGATGCCAGAACTGATTCGAACCGCTCGCGCAGGTGCCGTAATGCAATTAAAAAGGTACTAGACAATGGCAACGGCACAGAAGCTGGACGCGCTGCCGTACGGCGTTACTGCAGCCACCCAAGCTTCTGGACATATCCGGAAACGTGTGGCGGAACTGGAAGACGTAGAATTGTGAGTTCCGACTGTTTTCTACGGCAACGTTCCTCAACCGCCAACCAAAAGAAGTCCAGGTGGCGACCCTGTTCATGATCGCAGGGGAAGATGCAAGAAAAACCTTCAGCACGTCCACATTTTCAAGCGAAGACCAGAAGCAGGACGTACATACTATCATCGAGAAGTTCGATAGCTTCTAACGGCCCGCCGCGAACTTGACCTACAACGAGTTTGTATTCGGTACAAGGTTCCAGAAAGAAGGGGAGCCCTTTAACGAATGATTGACGGACATTCGTGTCCTAGCCAACAACTTCGAGTTTGACTTGTTAGAAGAACGCCTACTTCGAGTTTGACTTGTTAGAAGAACGCCTACTTCGATGTAGAATAATTCTAGGCATTCGAGTCAAGAACTTCAGCAGAAGGTAGTTAACTAGAACCCGTCGTACACCAAAACGGGGAAAAGTGCAGAGCCTGAGAGCAAGGAGAGGGAAAATATAAGCGAACACGAAACGAGGGAAAAACACACGAGATGGAAGTCAACTTGGTTCAAGGAAGCAAGTGTTCATGCCAAAAGTGTGGTTACGCTGCGCACAGGAGTAGCGTCTGCCCAGCGGCCGGAAAGAAGAATTAATAAATGCGGAAAACTTAATTACTTCGCTACATTCTGCAAACGATCAGGTACAAATCCAGGATCCCAACAAGGGCCTTCCACAAAAGAAGTGCACGAAGTTATGGACAGCTGTGAAAATACATTTTATCTAGGAACGTTGACCGTTGGTACTGTATGTGTCTCGTGAAGATCTTTGGACAGCTTCACTGAACCTAGAAGGTATGCCCGTTTGCTGTAAAATAGACACCGGAACAAACTGATGTATTCTCTCGAAGGCAACACTATGCCAACTCACGATAAAGCCAACCAGAAAATGTAGAGTCATCCTAAACACAGTCTTCGGCCACTCAGAGAGTGCTTCAGAAAAAGTATGCCTCGACCTGCAATACGAAGGCAAGAAGTGTCAAGTTGGATTCTTCGTTGTGCGCCAAGAGGCGCCATAGGTCCCAGTTACCCTTAGCGGCAGAGTAGCAGAACACCCAGGAATCATTATCCGCGTTGCAGGTGTGAGCGGTATGGAACTCTACGAGGCGGCTCGTCCCTTTGAAGCCGCTTTCCAGGGACCCGGCCAGCCAAAGAATGTGGTTTACGACATGAAACTACAGCCAGGAGCCAAGGGCGTTGTGAAAGCTGCCAGACGAGCGCCTATGGCGCCTCCAGGAGAAAGACAAGACCAAGCTGGACCGCATTAAAGCTGAGCATGTCGCCATATAGGTAACAAAACCAACCGAATTGCCCAGTCACATGGTTGTTGTCGTAAAAAAAGACAAAGTTAAAATTTGCTTGGACCCATTTGACCTCAGTAGATCACAACCACATGAACATTACCCTATGCCAACGTTAGAGGATGTTTCTCCGCGTCTGCGTGACGCCAAGTTCTTTTCAACCTTAGACGCGTCATCCGGTTTCTAGCAAATAAAGTTGACAGAAGCAAGTTCCCACATCTGTACCATGGCATATACAGTTTTCTGCGCGTGCCGTTCGGGATTTCAACGGCACCCGAAGTTTTCCTAAGAGCAATGCACAGTGTTCTAGAAGGACTGAAGAATTTGGCTGTCGGTATGGACGATATCCTAGTTTGGGGTACTACAAACCAAGAACAAGACGAGAGTCTGAAGAGTCTGCTGCATCGCTGCACGCAGCACGACCGGAAGTTGAATCTAAAAAGTGTCGTTTCTTGCAGGATCATGTGCGATACTTAGGATACATTCTGACGACTCGGGGGTTGAGCCTAGATCCCGGACGGGTCGAGGACATACTCGATGTACGCAAACCTAGAGAACGTAAGGAACTCCAAGTTTTTTATGGCATGACTGACTTTGTGGCCAGGTTTATCCCAAACATGTCAGCACTCTCGGCACCCTGCCGCGAGCTATTAAAAAAAGAGATTGCTCGGGTGGGGTCTGAACGCCAGCAATGCAGTTTTGAAGCCCTGAGGAAATGTCTTATCAAGACACCAGTGCTCGCGTATTTCTAACAAGGCAAGCCAATCACGCTATCAGTAGATGCCAACCAAACTGGCATAGGAGCAGCGACTATTCAAAATGAACACCCCATCGCCTACTCATCCCGCTCCCTCACCGCACCACAACAAAAATATGCCTACATAGAAAAAGAGACGCTGACTATTATTCACGGATGCAGCAAGTTTAAGGATTATACCTTGGGGCACTCGTATGTGACCGTTGAATCCAATCATAAGGCACTGGAAGCAATTTTTAGAAAGCGCCTCTGTGTTTGCCCACTGAGCCTACAAAGAATGTGGTTTGCGCTGCAGAGGTACCCTATCGCAGTAAAGTACAAGCCAGGGACAGGACGTTTCCTCGCTGACGCGCTGTCAAGGTTTTCTACGAAGATCATGCTGAAAGATGAAACCGAACAATTTCAAGTTAACGTCGTGTCCACCTTACCGATTTCAGATGCACGACTGGTGGACATCTTTCAGGCGACGGAAAACGACACGGCGCTCAAGCAGCTTCGTGAGGAGGCATCGACTTCTTGGCCGGCTGAGAAACGCGAAGTCCCAGACGAAGTTCGACCGTATTGGAACTACAGAGAAGAAATGCACGTACAAGACGGCCTTGTCTTCAGGATCAACAAAGTGGTGGTCCCAGTGTCAAAGAGAGTGGAAGTTTTGCAAAATCTTGCATGCAGCACATTGGGGTGAAGCAAAAATGAAGACGTGCACCAGGGAAATGATGTATTGGCCGACCATGTCAAGCGAATATCCAGGTTTTCGCGAACTCATGTGAAGTTTGTAGGAAGCACAACCTGCAAAGCTACCTTTACTAGAGCCATGAGCTGCCAAGCGTCCCGTGGCAAATGGTTGGGCGTATACCTGTTCTACCACGGCGGCCGTACCTTTCTTGTAATTGTTGATTTTTACTCTTTTTTCTGCCGAAATGAAGGAACTTCGACAGTCCACGGCATTTTCAGTGGTCTCCGTTTGTGCAGAACGTCTTCGCCACGCATGGATTGCCAACGAAACTGCGCAGGGACAATGGACCCGCCTTCAATAGTCGAGATTTTAAGGACTTCGTGAGTAAATTCCGAGTCACTCACGTGACGTCAAGCCCTTACCACCCCGGCTCCAATGGAGTGGCAGAGCGCGCCGTACAAGAGGCAAAGAAACTGCTGACGAAGTGCGGCTACAACACCACTTGACTTGTGCAGCGCCCTCCTGGAATGGCGCAACAGCCCAAGCGATCAACTGCTGATGTTTCCAGTGCAAAAACTAATGGGTCGTCAGACACGGATGTTACTTACGGTTCTCCAGACTGCTGCCTGCAGCCAGCCATCGTAGAGCCCAGCGAGGTGCGACGCCGACTGTGCAGGTGATCCGCAACAAGCAACGAACGTACAACAACAAAACAAGCGCCCTTCCACAACTGCATGAGGGTCAGCAGGTCTCCACATTTGACACTATCGCACACACGTAGTCTCCAGCAGTCGTCATAAGACGAGCAGGGTCTCATCGCTCTTATGTGATTGTGACTGACGACGGGCGCGTGTTAACGCGAACGACAGAGCACCTGCGCGCATCGCCGCCTCAGCCGGAGCCAGTCAACCCCGATCCCTAGAGTGCCCGAACTGCCCAGACAACAGAGCACCCCTGTTCTCACAGGAGAAGCTCCCACAAACGAAACCCCAAGCCAGGACCTCAGGAGAAGTTCAAGGCGGCGGCGGAGCAGCAACACATACCCAAGGCCCGAACATTAGAGCACTGACGCACTGGAAGAATAGTGTTCGTAAAGTTTTTTTTTTTCATTTTTTATTTTTTTCATATTTTTACTTGTTCTTTTGTCTTTGTTTTGTTTTGAAAGAAGAAATATGTAGTAATGACGTCCACTCACACAGCCACACCAAAAGCGCTACAGCTATGCCGGTGAGGGCACTACTGTATATAAGGCATACGATGAAAGAAGTAAAAGTTGTCCTCCACCTCATGTACCCGAGCACGAGACACACTCTTGGTTACGATTTTTGGAGCGCCGAGGTTTCTGCCGTCTGCAAGCTTGATTTTAATTCCAGATCACGTTTTTTTATTTGGTTTGAGATAGAAGCTCTCCAGAATGCCTACTTTAGTTTTCAGTTGCGCTTTATTCTGACTGCTACAGTGCATGTCAAGTGTTTGTACTGATATTCTTTTATCCACTTTTGTTTTGTTGTGGTTATGTGCGTGTGTGTTTGTGGGCACGTCTGCTACTGGTCGGCTTCCAATATAGTGAATATCTCTCTGTAGGGGGCATTCATGCGACGCCATTTTGTTGGACTTTGCTCACAGCGCATGCTCAGAACTGGCTTTCATTCATCGTCTTTCAATGACAACGATTCTGATTGTGTGGAATGGATGTTTAACGTGCGTCTTCTTGAATTTTTCGCAGGCAGCAAAGCCAAACCTATAGGGAGTATTCACTGGCGGCCATAGCTGTGTGCGCGAATGCTGAGCGCACGCTGATAGCGCCCTTCACAGTTCTTTTGCAACGTGCATTCCGCACCATCAAGAGTGCCGGTCTTAGCAGCCTATTGATGTGAGCTTGTTCTGAGCATGCGCTCTAAACAGTACCCACAAATATGGCGTCCAGTAAATCCTTGACCACCGATCAACAATGTGCACGCGCGGCGTTCCTTTTTCCTGAAATACCTGAAAAGGTTGTACTCAAGCATTGTTTTAATCATCCACTGCGAGCAACCTCCAACAAAATGGCGTCCCGTGAATACCCCCTATAGCAATGAAGTGGATATCGTTCCATAGCAATATCCACTGGGCCGACTGGCGAGCTGACTTTGAAATCCGGGCATTATTTTGCGATCACCAATCTTCAAAAGGATACATGATATCGAGTTCGGCCTCTCACATCAAAAGTAAGTTCTGAGAATACAGTTCTAATACATAAAGCCTTCTTTATTCTTTTCAGACGCGAACCAGTCGTATGTAATACTAAGGTCATTCAGCCTACTTCACATATGTAAATAAATGTATGTTTCTATGTGAACTATAATTTTATTGTCGTGGCGGTTTAGATCAGTGGATATCGCTGTGCTAACAGACTGAATTTCATTAATCGTTTCTCTCTTAGGATAGGAAAATGGGGTGAATGTCATTAATTGTTTCTGTCTTAGGATAGGAAAATGGGGCTCGCAAACGCATAGAACACCGCGGAACCTATACTCTTCCGCCGTCTGCTTGCGAAGAGTCCAGGTCGGCTAGGGGCGCCACTGTCGCCATCCGCCACTGCTTCCATAGGTTTTCGGAGGATTTTCGAGTATTGGCGATGCCATACCGTATATGGTATTATCCTATGTTAACTGTAGTAGGCTACATACTATGGACGATACCCTCACAGAATTTGCTTTGTTGTTCAAAAGGTAAGCTTTGCACTACGATACGTTCCTTCTTTTAGGAATGTTTAGTATCCGGAAATTGCGTACGGCAGTGATGGATGTAGAGCCTGTTTCCAAAGATGTGTACGTGTACTTTGTGTAAAGCAACCATGAAATGACTTATTCGGCTTCTACCTCCTTAACTTCAATCCTCATCTTGAAAACAAAATGAGAGCCCACGTGGTCGTGACGAGCTTGGTCACGAGATGTGATGACTCCACGTTTTCACCGTGCTTTTAAGCACACCATGGACTTTGACATTACCAAGTGATAAGTGCCATCACGGCCTCATTGGGCACGAACGCGAGTCCAGATATCCGTCGACGGATTGATTGTTGACGGGCGCATACGTCCGAGAGACGTAGTTCTCGTGTCCAATGCGTGAGCTGCGTTCGGTTCACTTGCTTGGGCACAGCGGATGCATCACAGTGAAACGGCAAGAGCTTTCGAAGAAGAATGTATGAGATAGTCCGCTATATTTTCAAACTTTGTACCGAAAACCAGGCTTCTGACTTTCTACCTCTTTTTTTTGGCTCGCTAGGGATATGCGATTAGTAAATCCCAATCTAAAATCGTTTATCCCAGCCCAAATTTCATTTCATGGTTCCTTTAACTTGTAGAGCAGATTGCAAGTGTTGACAACCAAATTACACATACAAACAAACTAGAAATGGTCTTTAATACTGCCAAAGGCATAAGCCGAGTGTAAAGAAAGCTCTCTGTAAAATGCCCAAGAAGGTTTAAAGAAAACAAAAAACTTGACAACGTATTGTTTTGTGTTTCCTTTGTTGCTTAACCCATGCAATGAAGAAGAAAAGAAAAAACTTTAGCCGATAGAGCGGTAGAGCTCCAGTCAAAAAACCAAAATGCTCTAAACTTGATTTTTTTTAATTTTGACTGATTGTTGTCTTGCATCATTTTGTTTATATTGTCATAGTAATCAAACCGGTTGTGCTGACATGACCGGTCATGCGATATGCGTGGACAAACGGGCGCTAAAATTTGGGTGAGTAGCAGCAGTGTTGGACAAAATACTCGATAAAAGTATTTAAGTTAAGTTATTAAATACCTGCTTCATAAAGTATTTAAAAATACTACTCAAGTTACTTTCACTGTAAAGTATCTTGAGTAGAGTACAAATACTTAGAAATGTAATTCGATAACTTTTGAAGATACTTCCGCATTGCGTAATTTGTATCGACGTCATTGACAACGACAATTATACAGCTGCGCAAATCTGGTTTACCAGAATGGTTTATTAACACTCAACAACACAAAACGGCAAAACAAAGCATCGTACGGTTATTTTATGCAGTCATATTATAAGGAGCAGGATATTGTCACGAATAAAAAATGATGAGGCGGCAAATAACTGAAGAAACTAAACGTTTAATGGGGCGAATTTGTGCCCAAAACAAAATAGAGAAAGACTAGCGTCGCAGGAGTCGATGTCGGCGAAAGAGCAGGATCGAGCGCTGGGCCGAGACTGACTCTGGACCGCCACACGGAGCACCTTTTGTACCCGCGTGGATTTCTGGAACATTCGGCGTAGAACGTTCGGCGACGTAGAACATTCGTAACTCGATCAGACGACAAGGTTTTCAATTATAATGCAATTAAATGCAAAGGCGCAAGCGAGCTGGACAAGAATCTTGAAAATAATCCTTGGAGAAGGGGAACACGAGGGTAAAAGCACAAACACAAATCTCCAAACACAGCTAGGTGACTGGTGCGCGTCCCGGACCAGGCGGATTTTTCGGTCGCGCACCAGTCACCTAGCTGTGTTTGGAGATTTGTGTTGTCGCTTTGTCTCTCTTGTTCTCCTTCTCCAGGGATTATTTTCATCATCTTTCATCAAGGTTTTCAACTTGCGAGAATGTCAAGCTGAAAGAATAAATAAAAGAGGAGTCCGTTCCCTGGAATCGAACCCGGAGCCTCCGCGCCAGAGCCAAGCGCGGCAACCATTGTGACACGCATTCGCTCTGCAACGCGCGTGGAAATATCACTGATAATGTTACAAAACATCTTTGGGACAAAAGAAAGATCACTTTGGGGAGGAGATCAGACCGTGGCGCCCCAAGCAGTTAACTTTAGAACTACACGGATGGGGTCAACATATACAATGACTCAGCGTTCGGCTGACAGTACCGAATGCGGCGTCAGCGTTCGGCTGGAGTTCGTGTTCTCCGGTGAGGGGGGGGGGAGGGCTCTTTTGTTACTACTCCGGATAGCATGAACAATGCAGCATGCACGGTCCTCATCTCAGCTCAAAGGCCGAAGTGGGTCAAGCTCGCATCCTCTGATGACTGCTTTCGGGAGAGATCTGGCACCTAACGTCACTTCATTTATTGTTAGTATTTTTACATTACACTGTGCCCTACGCTCTATTGAAGAAAATGACATGGACATTCCCAAAAGGCCTGTGGGCACTTGCACAGGCCTTGTGTTGGGTAAACACCGAGGTGTAGGGGCAACAAACGGGTCAGAGCGTTTCGCCAATAGTGACATCGCTGAATATCACGTCCTGCGGCGCACCTTAGACGCATCGTTTAACTACAATCCATAATTTCTATATGGGGAGTTCACTATAAACGAACTTGGGATACGGATATGAGTGAATGAATAACAAAAATGAACCTACATAATAGCCACGGCAGTGGTCGCACCTTCAAGTAGGTTGCGTTCAGAAAGGCACTCAACGTTGGGGGACGCTTTGTTGGCATTTTGAGTGGTCATCCAGCTCGTAGTTCATTTCTGTCCTGTTCTCTGCTTAACAATGATCGTTTACAGACAGTGTTCGCGAGAGCAATAAGTGCCGGACTGACGACACAAAGAAAAGAAAACAAAACTCGACGTTTTGCAGTAGTGTTGTCAAATATACAAGCAAAAAAAAAAGTATTATTTTTGTGTCCACCTCTCATTTTCTTTTATTACTTTTTTTTAAGCTCAAGTTTGCATTGTTGTCGTAGGTCGTTTCCCGGTTTGCGTTGAGCCTCAGTGTGGCAATCTTTACTTCCGTAAAACCACCCTTTTGTTTGAGGATTTTTTGGAGAAACTCTAGGAAACAAAAGGCGCCTTTGGGAAGGCGAGGAAAAACCTTCGTTGTACGAGTTTGGGCTGAAATATGAAATATGAATCAAAATCGGCAAAAAAGCGATGTTTTCACGAGCTCAATCAAAGTCACGGTAGCTAGTCGGAGCTAGCAACTAGGATTTGGTTGCTCAAAAGAATGTTCACGTTGCTCGTGCCACGCCCACTCCACTTCATACCGAAACACTCGGAAAATGGCGGAATGTCAAAAATGTATTTGAGATAATGAGTACAAGATACTCAGAAATGTAATTAAGATAGAGTATCAAATACTCTCGATCAAAGTATTTGCAAGATACCAAGATACTTCAAAAGGTATTTGAAGTACAGTATCTTGAGTAGAGTATTTGAGATAGGCACAAGTCTGAGTAGCAGCTTCCATCATAAAAACGTTCTATGGTTTGGAACATAACCACTATCCGCACTGCTTACTCAGGCGAATGAAGAAGTCTATAATTTCTCCACAGACTGTAAATGTTGCAACTTTTAAAACATATTATACCCTTTTTTTCCAAGACTTGTTGTATTAATATCGGTTACATTTAACTTATAAACCATCTATCGCCTTATGTGTGCTGTACATGTTTTATTTTAGTGTAAATTTTAGAACAATGGTACCTCTATATATGTGCATACTTGTTACTGTTTTGTTGTTTTCTTGGATATTTCTTGCTGTTTCTAGATATCACTGGATATCTCTGGCTGAAAATGAAATTCAGAAAAACGTCTAAATTGCTTTTTTTTTTGGGGGGGGGTGTTAGTGGGGCATTGAGAATAGAGGAGTCGTTCCGAATTAAGGGGTGCCTTCAAACAAAAAAGGAGGGTGTACACGCCACCTAGGGGGGTGTACCCCCCCCCTTTTAGGGGGTGTGTAGGGAAATCACTGGTCCCATACATTTTGTTCAGCGAAGTTTTGTCGACAACATTCGTTTTTTTTTCAGTGTTAATCGTAAAAACAGAAATGTCGTAAATATCGCCAAATGCCTCAACAAAAATGGTTTCGAGAAAAATAAGTAATCCCACACTGTGGATTGAACCCGGTTCCGCTGGCGTATGAGGCACAGATCTCACCACTAAGCTACGCCTACCGCTTAATAAACTCGTTGTAACCGCTGCCTATGTTGACGGGCAGCGTTTCTCTTCACGAGCCAGTCCATCCGGCGTGAGCGCCGTTGCTAGGGGTGTATCGCCTTCGCGTTAACAATATGCGCCCGGCGTAGGTAGGTGCCCACAGGCTATGCCTAGCCATCCACGAAGTAGTTGAAGGCGCTTAGGGATTTGAGGGTTTTACTTCGCTTTCAGGTACATGGACCAGTCTAGTCGAATAGAAAGTCCTGAAGATGCGCCCACGATACCTTCGGCACATTTGTCGTTTCTTTGAAGAACAAGTCCTCTCTGTCTTGACCCAAGGGAGCAGGAAGGCCTGTCGATCTCGTACAAGTAAATTTCGGGAGGTACCGCAGTTAGTCCTCGGCGATGAGACTTTTAAAGTATGCGCTACTCACTGAGAGTCCTTAAAAGAAGCAAAAGCAATAGCCAACCAGAAGTAAAATACTGCCCTCGGAAGTGTGGACCCTATTTGTTTTTGTTTACCTCCGCACACCCCGTACATTACATGAAACGCAGATAAAAATCAACTATTTATTTGATATAACACTTGATTTCATTACGCTTAGTGTTTCAAACTTCAAAATCACAATTTTCTTTCTTGGCTTGAGACAGTTACTGAGAAACTGACGTTAAAATAAAGCTCATTTAAAGAAGTACCATATATGTCAAATATAAATATTCTCACTGTAGCGTGTTTGCTTATTTTCTTAAATACAGAACAAAAATATTGGATTAGGATGCTTAAGAGCATGCCCCGCAGAAATTCTACATCTAAACCTCCTTCACTCAAATCAGCGTGGGTAAAATTAATTAGACTTGCGACAAATCGTGAATATTCGGCATCACAACTTATGTGAATGTATTTTTCTATTAAGGTGCATAGGGGCCTCACTGTTTTAAAAGTATACCAACTGAACTACTTTTCATAAATGATAAAGTAGCGACTTATTTTTTGGAGGGTTCATATCTTAGTAAAGCAATGATTTCTAGAAATTTTCTTATTACTTTCGTAGTTGCCTTAGTGCATAATACAACACTCTTACTAATTATGAAGTATTTTGCGTGGGAGAACGTCGTGAAAGTAAAAATATGGAATTCGCAACAAACGGAACACACCCGTGGGGCTTTTGACCTTTAAGCCATGTTCTTTGAAGCAATATAAACACAATAAGCTGGGGTCGAAAGAAAAAGCAACCATAATGTGAGCTGCCTTGTGTGAATGATTCACCAGAAGGCCTCTGTTCAACCCGCTCTAGAAGAGAAGACAAGTGCACAAGATAGATTGAGGGCGCTACGTTGTCATGGCCGGTCCAGTCTCTAACATGACGGCCACGCACAGATGACACTCTCAGCGCATTTAGAAACCTCAAGGCCGGTCCTGATGCTTCGCTTTGATTGTCACAGGGTGCGTTGTGCTCACGTCTGATCGCTTCCTACGAAAGAACACATTGGCGGCACCCATCGGGTAGCTCTGTAACACTAGCGGTTTGCCTCTACTGGCTAAGTGTTTTTGAGCATTAAACCTTCACCAGGAGATTGAAAACCTTTTTTTATATCTTATAAAACAAACTGGGGCTGGGCGTCGATTAAACATTCTAACCAGTTAATAGATTAATTACTCGATTGAATCGGCTTCGTTCACGCTCATGCGTAAAAGCTTAAAATAGTCAAAAATATATTTATTTTTTTGCCTGGCATCGATTGATATGGTGAGTAAAGAGACCCAGTTCTTGCGAACAGCAGTAGGATAGGCTATTGGTCGAGGGACGCAATGGCGACGAGTATTTATACCCACGTTTTTCTCTGAATAATTAACAGTTGAAGTTACAGCATTTTATTGTCCTGTTCTCCCCTCTTGTTTTGTCAGAAACGTTACTATCTTCTCCAAGTTTCAGCCCCAACTCCCCCAATACTCAGCCTTAAAGTGTAGTAAAGATCAGTAAGAAGACACCCAGAGTTACAAATTATTACTTCTGCCGCAGAGGCAACGAGGTTCGTTGATATTCTCAGGCAATGGCAAACTCCCTCGATTGTTCGCAACAGTCTCTGTCGCGCTAAACGGACACTCCACGGCGTGGAATTTGCTGGGATACATATAACGTTCTCCACTTGTTGGGAGTCTGAAATCTCGTCCCTCTAGTTTACGTCAAAATTTCACCTAAAGTTTACGTTCACACGGGCGTACTCGTGCAAGTCTGCGTGGTAAAAGCGTTGAATTCTTACTTTTTTTGTTTGTCAAAATTAAGCCGATTAACCGGTTAAAAACTATTCGCGATTAAATCTTTAATACTCTAATCGGTCGGATAATCGATTAAGTGCCCAGCCGTATAAAAAATCCGTTTTATAGAACAATTGATATTTTACACCGACTGACATTTGAGTGTATGCCCGGACCTCATGCCCAAGCTGACAGAGAAACAATAATCCACCGTGGTAGGTTTCAGCATTTCAGCCGCTACTAGAACACTTTCTTATTCTTAATAATTTTCAGCAACTGTATCTGTACCTGGCGTATGAGAGATGCATCCGAGTTTTCACCACATCATTTTATTCAATCAATAAATTTCGAAGACTATGCGGAAACGAAAGATCCGTTCGCAAAATGATTCATATGGAGTTGTTTTGGTGCATCCTGACCTAGTCAAGTTGACCTTATTTGGTAACGAGCTGCCACAGCCCGACTTGGGATACTGGTGGATGACATCGTCAAGATGAATAAATGAAGGAATAAATTAACATTTATTGTAATGAAAAAGCGCTATCGCTTCACAATATCAATATTGGTGTGCAGCGTCCGGGGACTCGTGCGTGGCTTCCCCTTGAGGCCTTTTGTTAAGATAACGGGCTAACAGAATCCAGTAACGGATAAACTCTGCTTTTTAATAAACGGCAAAACCGATGTGCAGACTCTTCTTTAGTAACATTCAAATAGCAAGTTGTTCATAAAGCTTATTAGTCATGCGGTAGTATGCGCCAGCGGTGCGAATATTTATTGTGGTGAAGGATCCTGCCATTCAAACTTGTCAAACATTGCTGACCTTTATTTGAAGGCACAAATTCTTTTGTCATTATCATCCTCATCATCATCATCATCGTTTTCGTCGTCATCGGCGTCGACTGTTTTTTATGTGATAATGAACAGGTAATTGCTTGGAATATTTTGCACTAAGGAAGCATTCCAGATTTGGCGATGTTTATCCCCGATCACTGATGTCTTTATATATTATTTTATGAAGGTCATGAACCTAGCTAAGACATATTAACCCTGGAGCTAGGGACAAAGAGG
The DNA here is from genome assembly GCA_037355805.1 of Ixodes ricinus. Lineage (NCBI taxonomy): Eukaryota > Metazoa > Arthropoda > Arachnida > Ixodida > Ixodidae > Ixodes > Ixodes ricinus. The sequence continues at coordinate 16,044 of JAZHYW010033611.1, forward strand.
TACAGACAGACACGAAACTCCATAGCTCCAGGGTTACTCTGTCTATCCTTAACGAGCTCGACTGCCTACTTGCTTAAACCTAGCTAAGACTGTGTAACTAACTATGCAGAGAGCAAAACAGTCTAACAAGTAAAAACTTTAAATATAAAATATATCGCAAAAACATTACGGAATATTTTGACTCGCGAATAGTCAATATACTGTTTAGGATAGACAATAACTAGGAAAATGTTAGTCGAAGACCAGGTACAGTAGCGGACGAAAGTATTAGATAAAACACTTTTTCGAGCATAACCTATTTTCTTCTGGACCAAATCGGCTCTTGTTTGGATATGACATGTATTATTAAGTTCTGAACATCATCCATTCTCATGTGGATCGGAAAGGTAAACGCAGATAAGATAGTGGGCTCCATCACAAAAATCATTCAAATTGACTAACAAAGAAGGTGTGTATCACATCCACTTTATGCAACAAAAACAGACAACAATGACTCAGTATCAATCAAACAGTCTGATACTTCGCCGGGAAACCGCCAGCTTTGATTACGGCTTCAAAACGAGATTGCACGAAGTTGACATGCTTCTCGATGGTTCCCTGAGTCATGCGCACCCATCCTCAGCCTGCTCCTCGAACTTCTAATCCTTATTCCGGCATGTTTTCTTTGCCAATCTTCATTCCAGCTCCTTCCACATGTGTTCGATCGAATTCAGGTCCGGAGACTGGCTAGGCCACTCAGAAGACATACTTCATGATGATGGAAGGCGTGCTTTGGGACCCTGAAGGTGTGCATCAGATCGTTGTCCTGCTTCAGGATCCATCCGGGAAGCAAGTCCTGGTTGGCCCACAAAATGACATCGTTTACCATCATGTCCTTGTTGCTTTGGCCGGTCATTATTTCGTCGATTTTCATGATGAGACCCATCCCGTTGCGAAAGAAGGCGTCGCACACCGTAACCGATCCTCCACCCTACTTAACAGTCGGCAGGACGAACTTGGGAGTTAATCTCTGGCCAGAAGGACGTCGTGCGTATCGGATGCCATCACTCCCATACAAGTTGAACTTGCTCTCGTCGATGAACAGCACCCTACTACAGTCGGGCGAGGTCCAGTGACGATGACGGCGCGCGAACGCAACTCTGACGCGTCGATTCTTGACTCCCACAAGCTGCTTCTTGATCGACGCCTCCCATTCAGTCGAGCAGCACCGAGACGACGGGAGATTCTCTTTCGGCTGACATTAAGGTTGTCGCTGGCGCGCAATCTTGTGGCAATGTCGACGGTAGTCAAAGTAAGATCAACATTCGAGCAACGAACGATGCGTGCATCCAGACGCAGAGTAGTGGAACGAGTCACGCTGAATCGCTGAGAGTTCTGGACGTTCTCAATCCCAAACAAACGTTGCTGGATACCTGATACGGACGGCTGTGGGATTCTAAAGGGGCCCTGCAATCATATTTAGGCGTCTACCTTTTTTGCGGTTTCCACATCTCTTGGGGTCCGGGCAAGCCAGCGGGCACGGAGTGAGTACCTAAATATCAGTGCGTCATATTTTAACCGGACGACGCGGAAACCTCCGGCACCTACGGGGCGACCCGCGGTGCCGTAAGCGCGCGATATGCGAAGTCTTTGGTCGTGGCTTTACTACTGGTCAGAACCGCTAAAAGCTTCTTTTTAGTCGAAATACAAAATATAAGTGGCGCGAACCGTTTTAATTATTTATGAATGTAGTTCTTGTTCAGTATTTTAGGTCAGAAAAGAAACAAATGCAGTTTATAAAGTACGGAAACAAGAAATGACCCGTCGAAATACCCGCCACCAAGCGGTGGAAAAGGCGGCGCATGGTAGAAAGGGTAGCGGGATCACGCACCGACGAGCGGCGAGCGTAGAAAGGTCCCAGATGTATGCGGCGGCGCTGCGGTCGTATACGGGCTCGAGTATCCGACCGGTTCCGAGCGTTCCGCAGGTCTTCGGCGAGCCGGTTTGGCTTGCGGTTTGGCCGTTTGGCGGTATGGCAGCAGCGAGGTGGCTCCCGTTCTAAACATGAGCTTTACCCCGTGTTTGCTGTCGTTTGTGGCGAATGAAGTATCATGCCGAATCAGTGTTTAATCGCGCCGCAAATGCAATGCAGAGCCGCCCTGGCCGCCCGCTTCATACCGCTTCTCCAGCATATGCTTTAGTGGCGCCCTCTCGAGCCGTCGACACGAAGTGCGGCAGCCGTGAGCGCTTGCTGAGCTCACTACCCTCCTCTAGTTCATATCCACTGAAGAGACCAAGGACGTATGAAGGAGGCTATTTTTTGCGTGTTTTGGTAATTTTAATTTGCCTACAACTTTTAAAGTAAAGCGAAATTCGAGAAAAGAAAACTTTCAATTATTTGCTACGTTCAGTGCGATCAGGCTCGGTGGAAATTAAAAACCAGTAAAAAAATCCTTGCAGGGGCCCCTTTAAGGGCCCTCGAAATGTCCATCACTTGCAATCCGCAGTCCCTCATATTGATCATCGCCTGGCGAGTTGGAACTGGGACCTCAGCCGTTTTACCCATTTCTGAACGTACAATGACACAATAATGTTAGCATACTTGAAGAAACTGCTGTATCATGGTTTATTCCTAAGAATACCGTGCTTTGCGTTCGCAGGCACGTTAATGGCGGCACGTGGCGGCACCATGATACAGAAGAAACCAGATAATAATAATAAAAACAGAACATGTTAAAAGAAACAACGATGACCCTGAGAATATGTCCAATATTGAGCGACGACATTGCTCTGATCACAGCACAACCTACGCGGCGTCGTAGATCGCGCATAAACACGCATAATATCCAAAAATAAGCCGATTTGGTCAAGTTGAAAAAAAAAAAAAGTTGTTGTCCAAAAAGTGTCTTATTTGATACTTTTGTCTGCTACTCTAAGTGTTTCAATCTCCGAGTGCAAAATAATTATTCCAGTTGTACTGAAGGTGTTATGGAAATGTTTCAGGCAGTTCATGGGACTGGATAGGATGATTTTGTTACGGAAAAAAAGCGGCCAAAATTTGAGTTTTATTGTATCTGCTGCAAATATATTACGCAATGTAATAAAACGATTAAAAATTGAATTATGTATGAAAACATTGTAGTAAAAAGAGATTGGTGGTGGGCTGGACGCTTTGTATTATATTTTTATTACGTTCGGAAGTGGCACGATTTTGAGAACGCAGCAAGTAATACAAAATTAACATTCCTTGAAAAAGTAATTATTTACATTCTTTAAAAAGTAATTGTGAGGTTTCTGCAAGAACTCGATTAAAGCGCATTGGTTCACGGACACACTCAGTGCGAGCTATAGTTTTCCGCAATGATATACGCATGTGTTGAAGGGCTTTCACGCAACCTATTGTATTCTTATTAAGCACCAAATAAATGTATATTCTTGATTCTGGGTTTCCTGTAATAACCTTTCACGGTTCATCTTACGTAGTGTTATTAAGACCTTCTTCCGCTACTGATGTTTCGGAAGATGTGACGTGCAGTATGAAAAGGCTTGTTTTCAGAATTTTTCAGTAGCCTTTCTGAAAGTCAGCTAGAATATCATTAATTTATGAGAAGATATAGTCACATTACAGAAGCTATAGTCTCATTCTCAAATCTGAATCAATACATTGAGGGTTCAAATGATGTTCGTTTTTAAGTCTCTTCCACAGCTGCCAGTTAAAAAAATTACAACATAATTATTGCATTTATTTAATAATGATAATAGCATACTTCCGTGCAATACCTGAAACGATAGCCTCTTACTTTGGCAAGTATGCGTTCATATATTTTCGTGTTGAATTGCGTTATGCGTAAAATGTTTCTTCGGACAAAGGTTAGCACGTCTGGATTGTAAAGGGCAATAGAATGCGCAGATGCCAAAAGGCACAGAATTGTTTAAGTAGCAGAGTGAACCCTGACGTTAAAATATGCGGCTTAAAGGACCTTGCTGACGTCACTCCTAAAACACCACAGCGAAACTGTCGGGATGTCTTATATGTCTGAAAAAATGCCGTATATTTTGTTGAGGGTGCAGTCAAAGGTGAATGAGCAATGTGAATGAGGGAAGGAAAGCGAATGAGTGAAGTGAAGCGAAGCAAAGCAAAACAAGCCAAAGAAATTTGTTTCGTTTTTAAAAAATTACTTTCTTCAAAGGGGTAAAAAGAAAAAAATATAATGTGCCTTGGCAGGTCGTGCTGCCGTCAGTGACTGCCGCCAGACGAAAAACTGAATCTAAAGGGCACCGCAAACTTGTTGACAGTTTTACTTGGATCACGTGTGTAACCAGAATCATTTCTTGTTGGGACCACATTATGATTTCGGTTCTTTTTTATAGTTACATACTTCCAAAAGTTTTTTTTGTTCGTGTGCAATAAGCATACTTTCTGTCTTGCAATATGCATACTTTCGTCTTTATTTTGTTTTACATCTTCAGCACCTCTCATGGCATACAAAATTAGATTATCAAATACCTGTACTTCTGAATGACCACTCTGATCCCATGACCATTATTCTGGGAGGTATGTCTACACAAGCTTTAAAGAAAAAACATAAATGTCTCTCTATTGTCCCTTCAAAAATATCATGTTTTTTTTCAGTATTATTTTTTTGTGCGCGCATGTTGTTTTTGTGCAGCATCTCTGCAAGCTTAAAGAAATATCTTTGTATAGATGGCTGGCTGGCTGCACTATGTTGTTGCTTGTGGCCCCTTTGTTTTGCCATGTTTGTTGCGGGCATAAAAATTTATGTGCCTCGTTGTTGTTTGTCCTATGTGGAGGAGAGTCTGGTTTTAGTTCATTGTTTTTCTCTTTGTATACAGTGTTTTGTAGCGCTTATGGGATTTTACGTTTGATCTTTCATGGCATAGTAGTTTTCGTCATCTGAGACTTTCATTTTGTCTGGCCGTGGAGAGGGGCGGGGGCTGCCGCCTTGTCAGGCATGCCGATGCCTTTGTGGCGGCCCTAGACAGCTGTATTCCTCGACGGTTGTCTAAATAAGCTTTGAAATAACACTTTGATCTATACGTCGTCGTCCTCCTTGCAGATATCATCTCATAATCATCATCACTAGACGTGTCACCACGGGACTCCACGGTACGGGCTGTCGCCTTCTCGCGGTGCCACGGCTCTCACTCAGCCAATAAATATTATTATTATTATTATTATTATTATTATTATTATTATTATCTTTCGTTCTTTTCGATTGCTCTTCAAATTTCTATCGGTTATTCATTATATTTCAAGCTCATCAACAGCCTGCAAGCAATTCGCTGCAGAAGTCAAGTCCTGGAGTCAACACGACCAGGTTACCATCGTCATTCATCGAACGCTTGCTACGGGCGAGCTTTTGCAGTATAACCGTACCTAACCTCCCAGGCATCCATCGCCAGCTCCACGCCAGCTTTCTGGGTACGAAGTACTTCTCGAGTGCACTCAAAGCCACAGGACTACTTGCGTGTCAAGAAGCACGGTATTTATTCCTGTTTCTTATCGCTATCCACCCATGTCTTCTCAATCTCCATCAAAGTGTGCAAAATGCCACGAGAAGATTGTCAGCGATGGCCGCCATATGTCCTGCGCCGACTGCAAAAGGTCGCTTCACCTGGGGAAGATGTGCTCCGGTGTTGCGGAAAGCACCTTCAAAACCATGGGTGCTGGTAAACGGGAGGTTTGGCGCTGCCGTCTCTGCCGACAACAGAGTAGTGTGGCTGAGTCCCAAAATGTGTCACAGTGTGAATCTCCCTTGACTGGTGACCAATTTCGATCACTTGAATCTAGGATGGAATGTCTTACCTCACTCAAGACAAATGTTGAGTCCCTCCTTGATCTACCATCGAAGATCGATCAACTCTTGACCTTAAAGCCGGTAGTGGAGAACCTCAAATCCACCGTAACGGAGGTTCAGAAGTTCATTGACTTTCTATCAGACAGGTATGACTCCCTACTATCGACAGCCACCACCAACTCCGCCTCAATAGCAGAGCTCCGCACTGAAACTACATCTTTAAGAACAGTGATAGCGGAGCAGTCTGAAACCATTCAACACCTCCAAGAAGAACTCAATGACAGCGAACAGTTCAGTCGTCTTTCCAATATAGAGATTCATGGGCTGCCTCATTCCGCAAATGAAAATCTTCCTGTTGTTGTAGGCGAGTTAGCCAGTCAACTTGGCCTTCCTGACTTCCACCCAAGAGACATTCTCACAGTGCACCGTATACCAACTCGGCGGGACGTCCCTCCGCCTATACTGATTAGATTTTCTTCGATGACAGTCAAAGATCAGTGGCTCACCGCAAGAGGAAAGCTCCGGACCCTTGCAGCCAACGGGTCACTGCCAAAACTGTTCGTCAACGAAAACCTAACCCGAAAGAACAAGGAACTGTTTTGGAGGGTACGTGAGAGAGCAAAGGCAAAGCTGTATAAGTTCACATGGGTCAAGAACGGTAAGCTGTTCACAAAGAAGACCGAATCCTCTCCAGTTGTCCGTATCCATCGGCTGGACGACCTGGAAAAGATTGTTTAGTCTTTCTTTTGCTAAACGGTTCTGCGAACATGAAAACGACTTAGAATAATGGAAGTACAGTTTTGTCGGTGCTCGGATTTTTCGTCCCTTCAAGGTTTCTTGCACCCAGTGAGTGATACCGCTCTTGGTGTCTTACATGTGAACATTAGGAGTATACGCAAATATTGGGATCAGTTTATAGCAACTGTGAATGATACAATAGAATTGTTCGATGTTTTTGTACTAACAGAAATCAATGTTAAAGACGACTTCTCTTATGAATTCCAGGTACCGGGTTATAAGGCGTTCTTTTTAACACGGATAATTGGACGAGGGGGAGGGATTGCTATATTTGTTAAAGATATCTGGTGTGCTGAAAAACGTGATGTAAATTTTCTTAGTTGCGAGTCACTATCACTGAATGTATCGAATTCTAAGTGGTCGTTGATGTTGCTAGCTTTTTACAGGCCTCCGTCAGGTAATCCTTCGACATTTTTGAACGAACTCCAAGCTACGCTTAATAATTTTCAGTCCGTTGATGATATTTGTTTAATAGGCGACTTTAACATTGACACGCTTAAACCCGACAAGTCTATTGTTTGTGATTATCTTAACCTATTGGCACTATTTGGCATTGAGGGTTTAATTCTTGCTCCCACCCGAGAAGAACTTTTAGAGGATCATCTTGTGGCGTCATGCCTTGATCATATTAATGTACGCGCAACGGATATAGTTGCAAAATCAGCTGTAATCGAGCAAAAACTCTCCGACCATTACTTCGTGGCATGTCACCTTATGCCACAACTCAATGTTAAACCCCCAAAAGAGACAACAAAAATAATTGAAATAATTGATCGAACGAAGTTTGATAACTTGGTTAGGGCAAACGATTGGAACATTTTGTTATCTAGTGATGACTTTGACGACGTTTACAGTAGGTTTAGAGATCAATTTTGTGCCTACAAGATACAGGCAAAAAAGGTCATCACTGTGAGGAGACGTCGGAAAGAACACGACTGGCTAACTGATGACATTCTGTTAGCAATTAGGACTAAAGATGCCCTTTGGGCACGATGCCGACGTTCCCCGAAAAATTCTCAGTTGAAGACAGAATTCCGCAGTACACGAAATCGTTTAAACGCGCTAATACGTTCGGCAAAAAGAAAATATTTTCGAGATCAATTTTTTAAAGCAAGGTCAAATATATCACATACCTGGTGTTTGGTGAATCAACTACGAGGCAAGGGGACTAATAAATCAATTGATCACACACTCGAGAAAGCATTCGGTCACGATACAACGCAACTGGTTGAGGATTTTAATACGTTCTTCGCTAAATTCTCCGGTGTAGCCCGTGATGATGCTCTGTTTTCGGCAGGGACTCTAGACTCAAATGTTTCCTCGGCTTTCCTTCCTCAGATGACGGAGCTTGATGTTAGAACAGCACTTTTCAGTTTTAAATCAAACAAGTCCCCTGGTATAGATGGAATCAATGCAGAAGACCTACGGAGAAATTATGATTTTATAAAGCACGTGCTCCTTCATATGTTAAATGGTTTCATTTCCTGTGGGAAAATTCCGGATGATTTAAAGAGTGCCTTAGTAAAGCCTTTATTCAAAGGTGGAGAGCGTCAAAACCTTAACAATTACCGTCCAATTTCAATTTTACCTTGTATAGTGCAAATTTTGGAAAAACATATCCTCAATACTATGACGTCGTACCTAGATAACTTTGATATTCTATCGTCTAGGCAATATGGGTTCGTTAGTGGCCGGGGTACACAGCCACTTCTGGAAGATTTTTCTGATGAACTGCATCTTGCTTTTGAAAGGCATCAAGTCGCGTGTGCACTTTTTATTGATGTGGCGAAGGCATTCGACACAGTCAGCCATAGCATTCTACTTAAAAAATTGCATAAAATTGGATTCCGCGGCCCATTCTTTTCTCTACTTCAGAACTTTTTGAGCGGCCGTACACAAGTAGTTTCTATAAACAATAGACGAAGCTCCAAAGTAAATTTAAAAGCTGGAGTCCCCCAGGGATCTATTTTGTCACCTCTTCTTTTTAACGTGTTTGTCAACGATATGTCCAACGCTGTCTCCACATGTAGACTATTCCAATACGCTGATGACACGGTGTTGCTCTCGCTCCATCTTGATTATGCTCCAGCAATGACGCTACTTCAAAAAGACACGTGCTGCTTACTTGACTGGTTTAAAAGAAATTGTCTTGAGGTAAATATAGCAAAAACTAAACTTATTTGTTTTCATAATCCCCTAAGAGTTATAACATTTGATCATCCACTTTACATGCATACTTCTGACTGTGCAGATAGCAACTGCTGCCCAATGTCTTATGCAGATCAGGTTAAGTATTTGGGAATTGAGTTTGATAGTGCTTTGTCATGGAATTTTCACATGTCTTATATCTGTAAAAAACTGAGAAAGGTGTCCTGCTTACTCTATAATACAAGATCATTAATTCCTATATCAACCAAAAAGATGATAGCTCAAGCATTAGCGTACAGTGTTTTAAGGTATGGCATAACAATTTTTGGGCATGGGTCTGTGATATGGTGCCAAAAAATTGATTCAATTTTGAAAGGAATGTTTAAGAGTATTGTCTACTGTTCATCGTCACAAACTGAAGAAGAAAAAATAACAACTTTAGGTTTGCCACTATTCCATGACTTATTCATTCAGACTGTTGTATTGAAATATTTTTGGAACGATGACTATAAAGAGCCTCATATAGTGTCTAGATCACTTCGTCGGACCGAACGCTATAAAGTGCCTTTTATCACCACGAACTATGGAAAACGTGTTCGCAATTTTTATGTGCCGTCAACCTTCAACGACCTGCCAGAAACTATATATGGTGTGAACTCTCTAAAACAACTAAAACAAGTGCTCCAAGATTTCAATTGAACAACACAACTATGCGTGTGTGTGTGCGCGTGTGTGGTTTTTATTTTTACATATTCATTTTTTGCATCACAGTGTAGTTATTGAACCTATGTGTACATTTTTTTCATCCTATTTTATTTCATTCGATTGTAGATACTGAATGGTGAGCTTGATACTGTTTGTGTGTGGGGACATTGTGACTGTAACCTGTAGGGTGCTGTCCCACAAGCCTTTACTGGCTTTGACAGACCCGTGCCTTGATTTGAAGAAATATCTACACAAAGTAAATATATTATTGTTATTATTATTATTATTATTATTATTATTATTAAAGGGCCGCGTTGGTGCCAAGGCTCGCCACATTTGGCGTACCACCTATGCAGTTCTGATGTTTCCAGAAGACGATGATAGTGAAGTTACGTCGTGAGCAACGCCATGAGCTCCACTGAAAACCATGACGGGTACTTGTTTGCCCGAGAAAAACGCTTGGAGCACAATGGCGCTCGAAACTACTGTTGTAAGAGCCTCAGCAGCCGAATGCGCGCAATTATCATTCAAGATAAGTTGTCGGTCATGCACTGCAAGTGCTTGTACATATTAAGGCAATCTCCCTTACTGAACAGAAAATATCCCTGGCTGCAAGAACCTCGTTGACGCAACTCAAAGAGAAAGGACACAACACAAGGTAGATGGAAATGTTCAACACGTGTTAAAGGGTCCACAATTGGCAAGGTACAAATAATTGGTGAGGAAACTAAAACAAGCAAAAGTATATTTCCCGCTGAATTCTGGATAATATTGCTTTGTACAAATCCAATAAATTAATTAATCTAACAGGCTCGATAATTTCAAGCTGGCTGACCTCGCTCGCGAAAGGGTCGCAACAACTTCAACCAGTCAATTTTTGGTAGATAAAAAAAATATAGATCTATAAATGGGGTTCAGACATGTGAGGATTAAAATCTCTATTTACTGAACACGGAACTTCGTCATATCAAGGTGTTGTTCTGGATTTCGAAAATGACGTGCAAAAACCTCTGAGTAAGAGTGTGGTGGAAAGTAAAAGTTTCACAGGACGTAAACTCAACCCATACAGATTCCGGTTAAGTTTCCTGGTCATATCTTCTACATGCACACAGTGACGCTTGCACGGCGGTTAAACGCCTCCTCCGTATCTCTGTCCCGTAACGGCATAATTACGGTCTTTCCGAAATACTGTATGTGACGGAGGAAAATATAGAGAGCGAGAGATACTGTCCTCTAGACAAGTTTCAGTAAGGCAAACATTGGTTTATTGATTGCCTACGATTTCCGACATAAACTCGGACGACTTCGTTCTAAGGCTGCGAACCTTCTGGCTCGAGCTATGGATTCGCGACCGTTTCGCTTTCTTAGCCGTTTCGATGGTGTTGTATGTTGCCTAGTCTTTGTTAGATTTGTCACTCGTCGTAGTACATGGAGCATCTGCTTGGTTGTCCTGAAGGCGCGATTAAACCAGGTACTACCTGGACCGTGCTCGTCAATGTTCATTCCTAGGATGCGAATTGTCGGCTTCCGCTCTGGCAAGGCGGCGGCCAATGAAGAGTGGAATGCAATCTTTTTCTTCGCTGTCTGCCTTCATGAGTCTCGCCACCGTGTACGACGACGTACTCTGTCTTTTCCGGGCCGTACTGAGCCCCTCCTCTACGGAATACGCGTGTATATTGTCGAGAGCCGTCTGGAGGGCCACCTCTAACTCGCCGAGGACCCAGAGTGTGTCCGCATGGTCACATCCTCGGCATGAACCGCGTGCGCAAGATTCGGGATCTTCGCCAGCCTGGGAGGTTCTTTTAGTTGAGACATTACGATGTTCAACAGTGTCGGCGATATCACCATCCTTTGAACGGACCTTCATTCTCTTCGGGACGCGTGTTGCTGGTTCCCAGCCCTATCTGCACTTGAAAGTTTTGGTCTTCGAGAAAGGCTGCAATAGTAGTTGCACGCCTCCTCGGATGCCCTAGGGCCGCCTTTGCTTAGGATAACGTCATGAGGAAAACTATTCAAAGCTTTACGTATGTCGATGGCAACCACAATTCCTGGGCTGTGAATATGTTGAATTTAGCCGCAGGATGACGTCTTCAGTGGACAACCGGACCTGAAACCGTCCTGCGTCAGCTCGAAATAAAGAAAAAACGATTTTTAACTTTAGAAATTGTAATTCTCGTCTGAAAGTTGAAGCACTAAAACCATAATCAAATCATGTTACACGTTCACAAAATGCTTCATTTTTATCTTTGCCTTTAGCAATACAAATAAATCGGTTAGAGCAATGGACAAGCGTCTAATAGGTGCTGACCTGGCGGGATCCGGTGACCTGTGGAAGTTAGCACACGACTGCGGAGATAAAAAAACACTAAACAGAAACAGATCTGCACATAGGTAGAGAACGAAAATTATAATAAAACAAAGGCACTCTACACATAATGTAAGCAGAGCGATTGTTTTTTAATAGGGTACGTCAAACCATGTCCGGCGACCTTTATTGAGACAGCAAAAGCAGAGTATGCTTCAGGGAGTTGATATCTCTCCGCTCATGAGAAACCATTATTTTCTTAATTTCTCTGGACAAAGGGTGCGGCTGGTGGTTATGTTTTTAAAGATGCAACGACTGTTTGACGGAGATTTCTTACACCACTGGGTTTCGAGCGCCCACTCCGTCCATGCATGCCGCATGGACGGGCATTTGAGCACTAGCCTTCGTTTGGCACATAGCATGGTAATATAAGCAAAGCAATTACCACAGCGCTTACTCATAATTGTAAAAAAAAAAAAAAATATTTGTAGCCTACTCGTTCCCCGTAAGAATCTAACTAAATGAATTTCAAATTTCAAGACCGGTGGTCTAACTCCTGTATCGACTTCGAAGGCGACACAGGGTTTTATTTAAAATCACCTCTTGCACCTTTCACATAACGGCAAGGTCCGTACATTACTCACTCTCGAAGAAAAAGTTAATATTCTTCGCCCGCTTGTCCCATATAATACACCCCAAAACTCCAGTTGAGCATTATGACACTAATTAATTGGGGCGCTCGAAATTTCAAGGGGCTTGATAATAAGTATTAATTTTAACATTAAATATTATGCCATTTACTGACACAGCTTATAATCGAAGGTTTCATCTGCAGCAAAAACCTCAATTAACTTTCTTCCATTGGTCTTTAATACGCCTTTAGCTATTTGATAGAACTATATCTAACCATTATCAAGCCTCACAGCAAAGTAATTCTGCATCTGTTCGACTATAGGGCATACGTTGATTTAAAGGATTTTGGTGTATTATATGAGGCAAAAGGTGTGGTGATACCCTTTTTTAGAGTGTAGGCGTTAATGGGCTGTAACCACATGCAATCAGTGCAACAAATCAAATTCCAGCGTTCAACGAAATACGCGTTACCTACGTCTAGCTTCGTGGGCTCTGCACTACTTCATTGCTATCCACGATGTCCATGCACCCAAGAACCCTAGGTGAAAGGAACCTGTGATATGGCATCAATAGTTTTTGTTTTGAATATCAAAGAAAGCGAATTTGTTGAGGGGAGCGTAAGCTGCGTTTTCTACTGCGAGTTACTACACGCTGATACTTTCCGCAGTGCATGATGATGTAGTATGGCGCGGCGATGGCAATAAAATAATGTGTTCTTCACCCGTAAAACACGATATTTACAATATTCTGCTTATTATTATAGTGGATCTTGGAAATAATGATCTCAGCCAGTTTGTTTGGTTACACCCTGAGATATGCCTATTTCAGAAACATTAATTAATTCGAGTGATGATGACGAAACAAAATGAGCCGAGTTGAAAAGGTTTATACTACAGACATGTATGTTGATGGCTTTGCATTTATCGAAACAATTGTTTCCTACTGGAATTAAACAATAAAGGTTCCGCAAAAATATAAATGCGTTTTGCAGGGAACAGTATTTTCTGAAGTCTATTTTACGGGAGTATAAAACTGAAAGGGTGCAACATAGGAAGTTTCATATGTTAAAGAATGCGTTATAATATGCGAGTTCATGCTTTGGGAAAATATGGTACATCTAGAAAAAAATGCCATTTTGCATGACCAAAATAATTGTCTGCGTATAGCAATATCAGCATTGGTCTATGATATCTAGGGCTCAGTTTCGATCGTGTCAATGAAACAAATACGCCAGATTGTTTCTTGTTGCGTTGTGATGAACGTTACGTGTTGTTCTGAGCACAAGTCCATGTGAATTCGCGCTGTTTGCTTGGAGTAACAAAAACTTCGTCAAATCGCCAAGCTGGTTTCATACAAATTCGTATACGTAACATTGTTACTGTAGTTTCTAAGATACACCATCACCACCATGCTGTCCTAGTTGCCTGTTTTAATTACAAGTCAGACGTTGGTCGATTGATATATACATATATACGTATATATATATATTTCTACGTCCAAGTATACAAATATCAGTGAATTTGTTAGAAATCCTCATTGCCGGGTCTAATGTCACGCCGTGGGGAACGTGCATTTTGCACAATCCAGTTGGAAGATGTCGCAACTTGAGGCCTGCATCAATGTCGTTTGTCGAGCTGTCACCTTTAGCGGCTGTACGTCATGCCCAAGGCATAAACGTCCAGGGGTTATGCACAATCAGCATGTGCGAAGGGTGTATAAAGGTTCGATTTTCACTAAGCTGGTGGAAGTAGTTGAGACGTCGGCTTTGAAACCGGACATCCTCTATACCAGAGATGTCGGAACTCAGCCTAAAATTGTGGACCGTAGCATTCTTTTTCTTTCGCTTGGCCGAGAAAGGTGCTTGATAATCAGATTTTCAAGCTGCGTCAAGAATAACATAAATAGATTTGCTCTTTTTTACATAAATTTCCAAGAGTTTACCTACAGAGCATGGGATCGTGTACCGCAGGATGCTTGAAAGCTGAGACTGCTAACGGGAGAGAGGATGCCGCTAAGATCGGCGATGACCTGACGTTGACGCTGCGGAAGAAGCAAGGTGCTTTGCTGACGACTTTCTCTTCAGCACCACCGATGGAGAATGAACCTATTGATTACTACGTGAGTATGCGTATGTACTTGTACCATAAAGAACCCAAAACAATACAGGCGTATGCGATTGTGTTCAGGCAGATAATGAAGCTGCATCAGAACTACAGATGGTGCTTAGAAGATTGAACGTGAAGCTCTATCTCATTATTCTTCTGAACTTAGGGAACCATAAGCTTTAGCTCTAATATTCTGTACAGCATTTATTTCTTTGAGTTACAAAAATAGCGCTGACATTCTAAACATTGTGTTTTCTGAATGCCGCAATCTTTCTATGGGACACTTGATTTTTAAAATAAATGTTAATTACTGTAGTGAAAAATTTGGTTATATTTTCAAGACGCTTCATGGCGCTCTTACGTTTTCAACCTCACATCAGTGGACGTCTTAAATGAAATCTGAATTCTTGGAATGATGTATTGCCATCTTTATCGTAGAGCTTTCTTTACCTGAATAATAACATTGATTTCAAGTTGTGCGCTTCCATAAAACAAACATTATATTTATTAACTTAATTGACTGAATTATTACTTCACGATATAAATCAGGTTTAACTTACAATGGAGATACTCATCTGCAACGTTGAGAGTACACCATCTTCGACTGAACCAAATAGGAAATAGAAAAATTTCGCATTTAAATTAACTGCTAGGTTACACTGTTCACTTTACGTTCAAGCAAAATGTTCCTATTTTAGCGTAATGAATAGTGAACCCTTTACTACCATGCATACGCGTTTACACACACGGCCCACTTTAAAATATTCATCATCGTTAAATTACTCGCACCATGCTCGCAAAGTCACTCAGTGAGATTTACAGCGAAGGGGCACTAAGGATCGACAGAAAAACATTTTTACTGTAAAACTAAGATCCCAATGTGACAGAGCATGTTCATTCAGGCACAACTGCAGTGCTCGTGGTGCCGGTGGAACCTCATTTTCCAAGCAAATTGTCTCTTGCTTTGGCACTGGCAGACTTTCATCCGTAGAGCTGCACGGTTTATAAATCACTGAGTACTCTCCGAGAACTTAATGCAAGATAATTATTATGGTGGATAATATTCGCCGATAAAATAGTCGTACAAACACTGTATTACGTACATCAAAACATTTTGGGGCATTCTATCTGAAACGTTGTGCGACCATTGATTCCTAGGGCATAGCAGGAGCTTGTGATTATCATAGTATAGTGTATATCGTTCAACTGCTTGGCTGCACTTGCGTAACTAACTCGCCTGGTCGTACCGCACTTTGCCGTTATTTTGCGTATCTTTTATGCCAAACCAAAATTCTTTTTTCTACACCATCGGTGGATTTCTCCGTAATATGTTGACATTGGTCTCCGATTAAAATATGACACGAAATATCTTATAATTGTAATTTTGTTGCGTGTATGTTTTTACAGCCTGAAGTTAATCCGCCTCAAAGGGCGACTATGTCTCGATTGTGTAGATCGGTAATTTAGCCAGTGCAGTACAAGCGCAAGTTTGGGGTCTTCAACATGTACCACGCAGTAATGGTACATAACCGTACGCCGGTACGACGACCATCCAAATTGAAACGGGCAGGGGTGGGGACTGAGCCCCAAATCCTTAGGTTCTGCAGCGCGAGCTTTCGCTCCCGTGCTTCGAGCTTGTGAGTTAGCCCGCCCAACCACCGATCCCCCTTAAAAATGTTCTAAAATTCATTTCCTGTGTAAGCCACTGCCTTCTCAAGAATGCATTTATTCCCACGGTATTTGCTGTCCAGGCTACGAGTGTTATATCAGCTTTGGACGTACCACAATTAACAAAAATTTAATTTCGCAGTCTCGACCTATAAATGACGGTTGGGGGCTCCATGGAAAAACGTAACCCTTAATTTACATACCTCGCGAGGAGAGTACAGTCCAATAGTGAGTAAGACTTGAGTAAAAAAGTACGATATTTTACACCTTTAGATCAAAGCCGAAGATGCTGAGCGTGACATCTACCACGACTCAACTCACATGGCATCAGTAAGAGTAACGGACGATGATGGCGTGGAAGTGGTAAGTAAATAAAATTATATTCTTGAATGATATGGCAATAATTAACACAGCTCAATAGATTTCGCCAGTGTTCAACAAACCAAATGTCGACCAGCGGAGCGTGGGCCTTCGGCATATACACGGACTCTGCGATGCCTAGAACAACCAAATGGCGAAACCATATAGTTACTTTCATCTTGTGTATAACTAAATACTAGCTGTATACGCCAGAGTATCTCTGCGTGGTCCTCAAGCAGGCATGCATGAAGTTACTCAAGCGATCTTGCGATGCTCCGCCTGTCCATTTTGTTTCGTAGCTTACGATTCCACTTGTTAAAATCCCCAGACGGTATATGTCACTACTTCGCGCCCGACGATTTTCTGCGATGGTCGGACAAAATTCTAACTTGACTTTACTTGTCCCGCGGCAAATAAAGATGTTCGTATCTACCTATTGACACCTTCCGGTAAACAAAACTTACTGCGATAATCGATGCTTTCTTTTCCTCTTCTATTAATATGTTTTATTTTAGTCAAAATCACTTACCGCTTACCTAACCAACACCGCGGTCGACAGTCAAACGAAGCCACCGATAAGTAAGGATATAGCCTGAAACTCAACTCCGATTGGTTTACGTGTTTAGCACCCTATACCGCCCATGAAGCAAAAGCAATCCCGAAGCGGAAACAAACGACATCTAAGAAGCCGGAGTGTCACGCTGTCGGACGTCGCGATCCTGGCGGTTGGTGGTAGAAGTTCCATGAGAAAGAACGGGCAAATGCGAGTGTCGCTGTCGTCGCGACGTCTTAACTCCTGGCTTCTCAAGCTTCTGTGGACTGCAAAGCTGGAGAGGGACCTACAACAGAACAGATGTCTGCTGCAACAACCTCCGCTGCTGTCCCACCGCCAGGGTTGCAGCAGGCAACAGCATGATACATCTACGTCGTCATCGGACCGAAATCGAAGAATCACATTTCAGTTAACCACACCAGTCGGAAACACGTTCGAGGCACCATAGTTTTAATTCGAATTCGTCACGCATAGAATTGGCACATACTGTCATCGCGAGAAAAACCTAGCTGGTTGTTATATTTTCTATAGCGTATGATGCTCTACATTTAAGTTAATCAGCGAAAATAAAATCAAGCTCTGCCAAAAACGAAAATGCGGCCGTAGAGATTTCAGTCGTAGCCGTCCTCCCTGATAGCTGTCTCTGTTTTCGTAGCCATGTTTCCAGGTAGTCGTTTATCGACGTCTCTAATTAGCTGTATGGGTTCTGACGGACAGAAAACTCTATTTATTATGTTCAGCATCTAATACTTGGATACTTAAAGTATGTTCGGCCACAACGACAGAATCACAAAGTTTCCACTAAGACACTCGGTTAGAGTATCTACATCATGTAAACTAACGCTTTTAAGGCATTTTAGACGGCTCACGAAAATCCGGTTCTCGACCTATCGCGATGGAATTAATACAAAGATGCAAGCGTTTGGTGAAAGTTTACAGCTGAAAAAATCAAGAAATGATTTAAGCTCATTTAAATATACAAAAACACAAAAAACTTTTCTGGGTAATTAACGCCTCCACTTCGCAGACGATGCACGCGTAGGGAGAAGTGCTGCCGATAGATGGCAGACGCCGCGTCGAGAGATCGCCGGCCGAGACAAATTCGTTTGCGAGATCGTCGGCTATCAACCCAAATCGGCCGGCGCTCCCTCTACGCGGCGTCTGCCATCTGTCGGCAGCATTTCTCCCTACACGCGCATCGTCTGCGAAGCAGCGGCGTAGAGTGCCCAGAAAAGACGTTTATCTCTCTTTTTTTTTTTCAAGGAGCTAAGCTCATTTCATTATTTTTTCACTGTAAATGTTCACTACCTCCATACATCTCTCTAGTAAATAGCAGAACGACACGTTGAGAAATTAATTTTTACGGGCCGTCTAAAATTCCACATAAAAGTTTTAGTTTACACGGTAATTCCACACTTCTCAGTCAAACCAGCCGCGTGATAGCTTTTAGGTGGTCGAGACGATAGTCACTGTCCAAAAGCGACCGTATTTTGAAAAGTTGCTCAGCGTGACCTATTCTTCTACGAGGTTGTACGACTGGCAATGCGCTACTACCACACGAGGCGCCGCTGATTTCAATCAACGGAACCTCGGAGTGGCAGGGTTGCTTACTTCATACTAGAAAGCCTAGATGTAGAGAGGAGCAACGAAAACCATGGAGACGTTTGTAAGTTAATGGCAACGTTACTTTGGTTAATGGCGATCGCCTTCTGCAGCTGGTTAGTCTGCAAGTGCGCATACGTTGCATCGTGGCGTTGAAGAAAACGGGTGAAGTGGTCGTAGACGCTTGAAAAACGATTAACACTAAAGTCACGTCCTTGCAGCTCGTATTTCAAACGCGACTCATAAACTACTACGACCACAATCCAGCAGTGAAGAAAACTTTAAAATCCAGCCACTCTAGTTCATACATCCGGCGCTGCGTTAGGCGGAAAATTCAACATTCCTGTCCACGCTAGCTTACGTAGGTTTAATTTAATTTTGCGTAAGTCTTCATTGACGCTATAATATAGCTAATGTTACTGTTTAATAGCGTTGATAATTATTTGAGAAAAGATATTTAGATATTATGACAAGCAACACCACCGGCTTCAGAAATCGTCTGATATAGAAGTACACAACCCGTATTCGGCCAGTGTCTAGCTCTGTTTGGTTCCCTTCACAAAATACTAACAAAACAAAAGTTGACAATGTGAAGAGGCTCGCGGTAAGGTTCATTAACAGTACGTTCGGCACGCGTGATTCACCATCTGAGCTGTGTAGAGTGCTCGGCGTGCAGCCATCATAAATAAAAGAGCTAAGCTCACGATATTGAAATTAGCTTACCAAATTGCCTATGACTTGACTAAAATAGAAAAATCCAACTACGTTATTCACCAAGATGGAAGAGCAACCCGCAAACCATGAAACATTATTCAAAAAGTTCCAGCCTTAAAATAATTGCTTTACATTTTCTTTTTCCGCTAGCAGTCTCGGAAGGAACAGTTTGCCCGAACTCGTTGTCCATGCCAGCCCGCTAACACAGTTGTCCATGCTAGCCCGCTAACACCACCATACAATAAGCCTCTAATGAAGATTAGTAGTATTGATAAACAAATAAATAAACGTGGCCTGGTTCTTTAATGAACTGTATGCTACACTTTGTCAGTTATTGCTGACAAGCGTTGCAGTGTTGATTATGCCTGTGCATTGCACTAAATAGGCCACAGTAGGAAGACGATGCAAAAGTACGAAAAACGGTTTTAATGCCAGGAAAATTCACTGAATAAATTAGGAGAATCGATATGCGGGAGCGGGATATTTTATTGTTGTTGTTGTTGTTGTTTTCACACAGACGACCACCGCTGAGACATCAAAGCAAATAATAAAAAACATCTTTAATGGAAGATATTTCTATCGCGTTCGATTACGTCGATTATCAGATCAGTTCATAGACTCGTGAAAGCGCACCATCTAGTACCACCGAAACAAACCTTAAGCCATTAAATTCACTTTACATGCAGGAAGGAATCCTTGGAAGAGGCTTCGTGTTAAACCTTTGCCGGCAATGGCTCTGGACTAGCGATGGCCTCAGACCGCATATGTTGTACGAAGTCGACGCACACGAAAACGGCCGGCCACATGATTACGGTAAGTTTAGTGGCGCGTACATCGCATAAGTATAAACAAGGTGAATGAATGAATGGAGAGATACGGCTCAGCCCCTCTGGTCGGCCATCGACTAGCTCCACCTAGCCAGGGCTTTCATTTCAACCATTATTTAATCTACGATTTAAAATAAACACGCAGGTTGAGGACGGTGACATGTGGCGAAGGTGTGCATACTTGTATCACAAGACTGGTTTGCTTTTTGTACAAATACAAAAACGAAAAAACTGCAATTTCTTTTCACAGGCTATTACTGTTGTCGGAAATTTGCAATATTAACGTTGCTCTTGTTAACTTTCTTACAACATAACTTGTTATTAAAAGGCTCGATGCGCACCTAAGCACTTCTTATGCGTTGTCAATACGAAAGTATGCGTGCCGTCCTTCCGCACCCGAATTTTGTTTGCAACGTATTTGCGTCGGTCGTGCGAGCGCTCTCCCAGCACTCCTCGCAGCTCTGACCTTAGACGCTTCGTGTTACAGGCGCGCTCGCGGCGTGGGCACGCAGCGCCATGGGGCGGCGGTCGTTGAAACTGACGCGCGCAGCGGCCAATGAGAGCCTCGTCGACGCGCGCCAGCCAATGGGACCGAAGGCGAAATCCATCAGCTTTACTCCGCTCTTTTAGGGATCGGGGAAACTAGGAGCCGTTGTCAAGGCTTTTCTCGTGGTTTCATAGCTGGGAGCTGGCTTCACTTGGGTGAATGGGTTTAAGGTGCCGTTTGGCGCGCTTCAATCTGATGACGTGGGCTCGCTCCATGGGACAGTTAATGCTTTCGCATTAAAACAATGTCCGTCTTCATCGTTCCTATGCCACATCTTCTAGACTCATATAAAATACGAAATAAAAACAAGCCATAGCATACTCTATTTTTCACACATGAGTTCACTTAGGTGAACAATATTCAGCATCTGGTGGGTAAACACGCCAGGGTAGGTCCAATAAAATTGCAGAATACACATTGTTCACACCAGAGGAGCATAGTGGAGGACGGAAGAACTAATATTCGCCGCTGGGTCCAACCGTGCACTAAAGCAGTGAAAAAGTATCTTGCAAAGTGATCAAAGCCAAATCTAGTGGCGCTGTATATGAATTCGGCAGTTGTACATTCATGTCACCACTCCTAATTTTCTAATGGCATGAGTGTCGGCAACAACCTATGTTACAATCTTTTTATGTGTGTCAAAGGCTGTATTCATTTGCTGGCGGTGTTTGCACTTCAGAACCTAAGTACCAGAACCTCGGATACCTTTAGCAAACAAATCAATAGCAAAAAAGAGGGTTATTGTCTTTTCTATTGTATGTTTTTCTGTTTTCTTGATTTTGAAACAATGATATTCCTTTGCAGGCTCACCAAACACATCAAATACCCCCGTCGAGTCAAGAGCTGGAAGCACCAAGCATAGTAGTAAGTTTAGCACTCAACATGACAGTCAGGCCGTTTTATGTCTCGCATTTCAAATATCTAAACAGGCAATTATATTTAAAGCTAACTAAAGCTGACCTTGTTACAATGACAGTAGAACCTTTTTAAGCCTGCCTAACCTTAGTGAAACATCTTATACGCATAAAAATGTTTTTGTCCGATAAACGCATATGATCTAAAAAGGTACGCATATAAGAACATACAAGAACCTTAAAATTATATAAACAGTATTAAATTATGTCATAAGTTATAAGAAACTTGTAATCAATTTTTATAACCTCTTATATAATATTAATAATAATATAATAATATAAACAATAATAATAATATTAATAGTTTATTAGCTCGTGTTCCATAAAAGTAAACACACGGGTTAGTCAAATCCAGAAGGAGGCTTGTGGGAGGGACTGCACCAAGACGCTAAGTTAAAAGTGTCCCCAACACATCAAGTTCTAATTTCGACACTCATTATCCACGATGTGATCCACAGCAGGATGAACCGCACGCACAAACTCGCAGTTACGACTAGTCACAAATGATCTGGAGAACTCGTTTAGTGTCCTTATGGAATTCACGTTATACGTGAAACCCGTTTAGAACGAACTCACGTACAGCGAATTATTGTCAATATTGAACTCACCAAATTTTTTAATAAAAGGCATGTGAAAAGGGAGAAAGCTAATAAAACACTGTGCGCGCACGCAAAAAAATGTTTTTAACCCAAAGCGGTTGCCCACGAAGAGAAGCGATTCACAAGGCGGAAGCGAAGAGATGAGAAAGAAAGAGAAGCTCTTCACCTTAAAACGAACGCATCAAGGAAGTTCTTTGTAAATGGTTTTTGCTATATCGAACTACTTGCTATATTGAACTGATCGTAGCGTTTCCTGCTGTTCGTTATAAACGGATTTGACTGTACATGTCACCTGGGAGGTCGTTGAAGCTAGAAGGAATGTAAAAATTGTGCGTTCTTTTTCCGTATTTCGTAGCGACTTAAGGAACCACATAGCCGTTCAACGCGCCGAAGTGAGGGGATGGAACTTTGGGTATTTTAAGCCTATCGTTCCAAAAGTACATTAGCACAACAGTTTGAGTTAATATTAACTTGAATACAGGTAAAAGCAGTGTTATTAACTCTTCTTCCTCAGATTGCGATATGAAACCGGAAACAATACTTTTAAAATGTCTTAAAACTGACTCAATTTTGTGAGCTCGTAGTCCCGAACCATGTGAACATTAATTATTATACCGTATCGCAAAACACTGTATGCCAACGCTTGAACTATGGTCTTTTTTGTTGAACTAGGTATTAGATATTTGGCATTATACAGTAAAAAGAGACATTTCTGTCTTCCGCAAATATTTGACACATGAGAATTCTATGACAAATCGCTATCGAACTGTATACCTAAATATTTACATTGTAGACGTAAGCCACAGGAGTACATTTTCATGTAATGCACTCAGATGTATGCATACAAAATTGAAGATCTTCAGTAAAAACTTTTAGAGGACTGCGAAAGCAAATAAGCTTTATTTTAGATATATTTATCGACAGACAATTTTCTTCAAACCATTTATGTAAGTGGCATCTAGCGTCTTCAAGCAACGTGATTGATGCAGCATAATCAAGATGAATAGAGACCAACACTCTGCCATCCGCCTATTGGTATAGCTTGCATGTAGAAGTAGATTTGGACATATTGTTCACGGGTATGTTAAAGAGAAGTGGGGACAAAATAGAACCTTGGGGAATCCCCGCTTTTAAGGGAACTTAAGAGCATTGGCTATTTTATATAGAAACAATTGGTGTACGCCCAGTCAAAACGTTCTGAAGCAAAGAAAGGAAGGGACCCCGAAAAGCAACATTGTTCAATATTTTTAGTAAAATGTCACGAATTACTGTATCAAACGCCTTTGCCACATCAACAAAGAGGGCATACGCAGTTTGATATCTCTCGAAAGCAAGATGCAACTCATTTGAGAAATCTTCTAGAAGTGGCTGCGTCTTGCGACCACTCAGAAAACCATAGTAATTGGGTGAGAAGATCTTGAATTTTTTAAGGAACGATGTCAAGGTTTAAAGAATGTGTTTTTCTAAAATCTGTACTATACAAGGTGAGATTGAAATTAGGCGATAATTATCAGCTTTACTTCACACTCCACCTTTACATGAAGGTCTCACTAGAGCAATCTTTAAATTATCCGGGATCCTCCCGCTCTGAATAAAACCATTTAACATGCAAGGAAGCACTCTGGTTTATAGAGACATAATTTCAACGAAGATCTTTCGCTGTCAATACCATCTATGTCAGGTGCCTTGTCCGATTTGAAACTGAAAGGTCTTGTGTAGTAGATCATGCTCTGCATTAGAGGAAAGAAAGCAGAGGAAACATTGGAATCTTGAAGTTTATAATAATAATAGTAATAATAATAATAATAATAATAATAATAATAATAATAATAATAATGCTATATTTTTCCTTAGTGTCCACAAACAGCTATGAAGCCTTTTGCAGGTGCACTGTCACTTCGTGTTTACAGCAACACTACTTAAAATGCACGGAAACGTGTGAAAGGACATGAATACAAGTTTGCGAGGCAAATACTACTGTCCCAAGAATAATGTAATCTTATATTGTTTCTACATGTTCTGATAAGTTTCTTCTATTCGCGTTTATGGTCTAATTTAATCATATGTTTTTATCGGACAAAGAGATTCAAATACATATAAGATTTCTTTTGCTAGAGAAATGAATGTAAATTTTCATTCTGTGTCTCATCTTCAATATACCATTGAGCAGTTATTGATGTCCCAGTGGCAGTCTACTTTATTGCATGAGTCTAGTTGATTGCATGATAACGTTTCAAACGTATTTTTCGCTTGCTTTTCTACATTCTGCAACAGTGTACAAGATACCCTTGGAAATCTTTCCCGAAGTTCACCTTGTGGTGGATAGCTTATTCGCCAAAGCTTTTAAATTTGACGTGTACAAAGTGACCCGTTACTTTGCAGTGCTTACAAATGCGGTAAGTATTACAGCAAAAAATGCTTTTAACGAAACCTTCAATCCCAAATATTTTCCGCTAAATCTAGCGTGCAAATTAAAGTGGCATTTAGGTAACGCCATCGTTAATTAATGTCACGTGACCAGACGCCACGTGACCTAAAGAACAATTCAATATACCCGTTGAATTAAGCGTGAAAAGTTACTTAGCGTGACTCGATGTCCCGTGCCCTCTGCAACAAGTACAGTTCCCCGCTAAATTGGGCTCGGAAATAGACGTAATTTGACTGACATCTTCGATTTTCCTCCTAAATTTAACGGCGAAATCGACGGCAAGTGACCTGACGACACATGGTCGATCAATGCGAATTTACCACAAAATTTAGCAGGAAAATTGACGTCATGTGACCTATACACCAATTTAAGTTCCATCCTAAATTTAGCGGGGCAAATTGACGCCACGTGACCTAAGAACCCAGTTTCATACTCCGTGTATCGGGGAAATCGATAAGCAAAAAGTCGGGGCTCGAATCCACGCTGTGAACGGTGATTGGCCAGCGAAGCTGTGGTATTACCTGAAACGATTTCCCACTGCACTATAGACCCTTTCATGGCAGACGCCACCAAGCGGTGCTCTAGTTTTCGACGTCCCAGAGAACTTGCGGTTCGATAAAACTAATGAACAAAACCCACCCTAACACCGCTGCTTCAAATGTCGATGAAACGTATAAACTCCAATTACTCCAGGTGAACTGCACAATGAGTTCGTTAAAACTGATACTAAACCGACTGCTTCCTCCAAGACGAAATTGCTCAGCCAAGTGCCCTCGTCATACCTCCAACTTTGATGTCCGGTGTAGCATTTATGCTTTCTAGCACCGGTGACAATAAGCAAGCTCGACAGGCTTGCAAAGACGGATCGACCGGAAGTCGCTTAGGACGCGGGAGGCAGTTTATGCTTGTAAACAGCAAAAATGTTTATACCAAATAATTGACGAAAGAGAAGTAAATGCGATGTACCAAAACGTTTTACATGTAAAAGGCTAGTGACGTCACTCCGCACGTCGCAAGCTGCCCTCGTCGCGTCAGCTTGCGCAACAACCGAGAAACGTATGCGCTGAGCGCTACGTGCTTCGCATTGTTATCAGGAGCGCCTTATCATCAATTATGTGGTTCGTATTCTTGTTTTGTGCTTGTTTTTATTGAACCGAATGCTGTGCTATATGTAGTATGCGTGACATGCACTTTTCGCTTTAATCGCTAAGGTTTTTTTTCTTCGTGAGGACGACGACACGAAGAAATTGCAGAAATCCGGCCTGTGAGTCATATACAGCTTCGCTGTAATAAAGGTTCTTCACTCTCCGTGGACGACGATTTAATATCTTCTAAATAATAAAAAACGGTAGCACCTTAAATATTGCATTTTATGCATTATAGGACTTTGGAGATAAAGTCCCTCCTTCCTCCCACCTACTTCTCCTTCCTTCCTCTCACTCCTTCTTCCCACTCCTGCTCTTCCCTTCCCTACCTCTGCCTTCTCTCTCCCGATCACTTTCTCCTCCCTTCGCCGTCCCCCTCCCTTCTTCCTTATCCTTCTTTCTCTTTTCCCATTCTCTCTCCTCACTCCCCACCTTCCTCATCTTCCCTCCCTCTTTCTTTCTCTCTCTCCCTTCCTCTTTCGGCGCACTTTTACGGTGCTTGGAACGCGTCTGCGACTGGTGTGTGCAGCGTCCTATTCTCACCATGAATCGAAACTGGACCCGAAATGGCAAAAAACGACGTCACAGAAACCGGGGTGTCACGCTGTAGGATGTCGCAATCCTGGCGGTTGGGCGTAGAAACGTCGGCGAAAATCACCAGCGAACGCGAGTGTCGCTGTCGTCGAGGCGTCGCAACTCCTGGCTGTCGAAGCTTCCGAGGGCTGTCAAGCAGGAGAGAAACCTGCAGCAGAACAGGCGTCTGCCACAACCACAACTGCAGTTGGGACGCCGCCAGGATCGCGGCCATCGGCAGCATAACGCTTCTATGACGTCATCAGTCGGAAATCTAGGGACTCTCTTTTAGACTTGGTAAACACACCAGTCGGAGATGCGTTCCAGGTAAGTAATACTTACTGTGCGACCACCATGAGCTAGACCTATCCCATCAACCCTTTCAAGTTCTGTTGCACCTTGATTGCATTTTACTGAATGTATAATCCTGGTAATATAAACAATGGGCTCTTCGCTCTCAGAAATAACTGGTTCAATGTCTTCTAATTGAAGGCGAACGGTCGCTCCTTAAGTGCTACCTTTCATGCATTATAGAGCTTTCTATATAAAGATTGCTGAACTTTTTTACGTCTCTTTAAGGCTAATCTTAGGTATGCCAGCTTCGTATTTCCAAAAGTACAGCTCAGGATCACTGGCATAACCATGAACAAAAAAGTAAGTTTTGTGTACGTTATAATTGTCGGGAGAATTCAACATTCCCTAAGCTCTATGAGAACAATTTTACTAATTCATATCGTGGTTATATTTGTCTCTGAAACAGCCAAACGACGAGCCATACATTCGCAATGTAAAGGGATATGAGAAGTACCGGAATATTTTGTTTAAGGAAACACTTGAGGATTTCAACACTTATATGAAATCAAAAAATTCTATAATACCTCCGATATTGTGTTCCTCGTAACAGCGTAAGTGCGAAGTTAATTATAAACGTTATTGGATGACGGAACTCCCAAAAGACATACTATTTTGGTTGATGTACTTTTTAAGGAAGTGCAACATTTCCATCCCTAAATATGCAATGATATACTAAAATCGATATGTCTCGACTACCGAAATCCAGGACCGCTACTTACAAACCTCACTACTCTACGTACAAACCGGCGCTGTATTTTGCACGTCATCATCTTCGAGGCGGTTGGAAATCAGCTGTGCTAAAGTGCTCGAACTACGCCCAACCGTATCGTAGTTTCGTTTTTTAAATCTTGTGTGTCTAACTTGTTGCATTACAGTTATGTTTAAGAAAAACATATTTGGCCAATTCCGCAAAATTTTAATTTTATTGTGTACATATTCTGAAAATTTCCATTACGCATAACTTGTTAAACAAATCGTTTTTTCTTCGCTTCGAAGTAAATATAGCAGTGAATATCTGAAGAAAAACAAAAACGTAAAAATTGAAATGTAGTAAGCGCATTTTCTCACATTGAACGCATGTGAAACGTTGTGCCTAGTGAAGGACTACATGCGTATCGTAAAAGAAAACGAGAGAGCAACAAACCCTTATGACAAACGTATCAGCTTTTAAAAAACAAAACAAGTAAAGCTGAAATCCGCATGTGCTACGTCAGACTCATATGAAGCTAAGGACATAAATGAGTGACCAAAGAAATAAAAAATATTTTTAACTTTGCAGTAAAAATATGTCCGAATGGGTAGATGGCAAACTACAACACTGGGTTGGAGGTGAGTCTTATTTCACAAGGAATATATACGCGCTGTGTCTTTCTATGACTGACTCAGAGTCTTCAGTTATCATTTCGAACTGCAATAAGTATACTTTCGTACATGCGTAAAAGTATACTGTCACTGGAGTTTTGGCCGCATTGAACTATTTTGCCGCATTCAATTTGTGACCTTGCAAAATATGAAACCATGTTTTTACCTTATTACATATGAGTGCTAAGGTTTAAAAAGTAATGAAAAAAAATATTCATTCTTCAGTGCAAAAGAGTAACTGGAAATGTTAATGTGGCAGCCATTGTTCTTTTGTTTTTAATGAGAAAACATTAACTGTCCCATGGAGCGAAGCCGGCGTTGTCTGTAACCGTCTGTAGCAGCGAAACGGCAGTTAAATTCCCATTGGCCATAAGCACAGCAACGCAGATGCTTCGTCACGGAAGGCGTGGGGCCGGCGGGATTCGCCGGGCCTTTGAAGTGTGGGAGCGTCAGGTCACCCCGGGAGCGCCGTGTGCGATAGGAAGACGTGGCTCCGCTTCTTGTAGGAATGCGCTGCGTGTAAGAATGCTTTCGCATTCCTACACTAAGCAGTCTTACGTGTCTTTTTTTATTCGTGTTGTTTTATTTCTATATTTACAAGAAACCACACGTCCATTCCTTTGAGTTGAGTAAAACGTTTTTAGACGAAGTAAAAGTCAAGTAGTTCAACACTGCTGTCTCCACATTGATTGTGATTGCTATATCCTTTTGGCATATATATTACACTGTAGTATTATGTGTGGGAATAACACCGCTTCTTTCGGCAATCAGGTGCTTCATTTTTTTAAACATTGAAGAATATTGTCATTGCTTCAATATACCTCGAGTGAAGAATATTTTAGTTTTCCGCAATAACAACAATACGCTGAAAGTTTATCAATTAAAATCACAAATTTTAAAGTGCAGTTGATTTTTACTGCTGGGATTAATTCTATAGAGCTTATAGCGGCTCCGCTTTCAATGTATTCCAAAAAATACATCTGAATACGCTCTAACTGGATAAATCATTGATTGATTGATTGATTGATTGATTAATTGATTGATTGATTGATTGATTGATTGATTGATTGATTCATTGATAAATTATTTGATCGACTGTTTTATTGATTGTTTGATTGATTTTTAGGGTACGCTTATCGTAGGAGCAGCGTGTTCTGAATGGAAAGTAGGAATGAGCGAAGACCCGCCGACAAGCTATTACGGAGCCTACGTTTTCGCCCATGAGCTGGCGCATAAGTGAGCTGCTGCTTTCAGTTTAATGTGTTTTGTAACATACATTTAACAGCCTGACTATTGTTACCTATAAGAAAAATAAGCTATGAATAATCACCTTCTGAGAGCAAGCACATATATTGTTGAAGAAATTTGAAGGTGTATGTTATTAGCATGAAATGTTTTGCATTCCATCTTTAATAACACGTACTGATCATGTTTATATTCCTCTGGCTAGAGTCGTAGTATCTGAAAAAGAAGCAAAATCAATAGTGAGAGATGAGCTAGTTGGTATATCGTTCCTGTTGACAAAAGCGCCAAAAGACAAGGCCATAAAGTAAGAGTCAGCAGGACAAGCGCTTGTATTGTGTCTCTCACGTTATGTCCTTGTCTTGTGGCACTTTTGACAAAAGGAGCAGAAATTCAATTTGTCTATTTTCATCTGTATTTCAGCCGGTATAACTTTACCAGTCTGGATTGTTAGGCAACGAAAACTTAATGGATTAAGTCGTGCAGCAACAGAGCTAATATTGCAAAGAAGTGGTAATAAATTATTGAAAAAAAGATATTTTGCAAATCTACTTACTTAAGATGAAAGATGATGGAAAGAAAGAAAATATGAACTAGCACAACGCGTTACTGAAGTATTTTCTAAAAAAGCTGCGGCAAGAATACACAACAATTTTCACTTGCATGCTGTACCTCACGTGGAAGAAGCATGTTAAATATGTTCGGAATTTCAGTGTCATACTGCAGTCATCGCCGGGTTAAGAGTGATTGCTTCCAAAATATAGTGGGCCTTCGCATGGCGAGCGACTTTTTTTTATCGGTTTGACAATTCTGGAACGTTCTCGTATGGTACTGATACTGGATGCGCACTTTGGTGCACGCAGTCGTGATTCTTGTTTGTGGATATAAGCCCGATACGCGTTTCCAGCTCGATAAGAAAACAAGCATCACACGTAGTTCACATGCCGAACGAAGTAGTTTTTACAAGTCTTTGGTTGTCGAAAAACAAAACATTTTGTCGCCAGTTTGATAAAAATGACAAATGGTCACAGTCTGATCTCAGATGCATATACAAGTAAACTGAGATCATAGCATAGAGCGGAAAATCAGGAAACGCTACGCAAACAGCCGAATGTTTGCTACAACGATCCACTGGACGGAAACGAGCCAATACTGCTTTATGCAGCCGGTCTTGCTCTAGAATTTGTTCATGTTTGTTACGCTGACCCGAAGAATCTGAGATGCACTTCGTTGTAGGCCCTTATTCACCTCGATAAACTATTTGATTGCTGGTAGTCATCAGAGTCAATGCACGGTTGGTCAATGCCCCGTTGGTACAAGAGCTCTCCAAAACAGGACGCACTCTTGGATGCTAAAAATATAAAATTGCAAAAATTGGCTTCAACTTTGGAACTGGATATTATAAAAAAAATTATGTGGATGATTTGCGATAAGAAACACAAAACAGGACGCACTCTTGGATGCTAAAAATATAAATTTGCAAAAATTGCCTTTTAACTTTGGAACTGGATGTTAAAGTCTTTGATGTGGATGTTTTCGATAAGAAACACACAGCTCAGGAAAAAGAGGCATATTGATTGTAATTAGAACACTTGTATTATACATAAAGGCAGCAAGATTGTTGGTTTCTGTGTAATTATATTTGTACTGAAACCCAAAATTAGAGGTTGAAGGTGTAGTGTAAAACATTTCACAAACATCCAAGATTTTCACAAGACACTACCTTTGCCTTTGTAAGTGACTAAGTGCAAGGACACAGACAGAAATGATATTCTGTACTTAAAAGGTCAACTTCGGTCAATAATTTTTTAATTTCGAATTACGACTATTTTCAGCTGAGGCAGTGTCACCGAATTACAAGGTCTAACTTTTTTCTCGATATTGTGTGTAGTTTTATAATTGTCACGGCTCAGAGATTCGGCTGCGGGAGTATACGGCAAAATCGAAACTATCTGCTAGTGGGATGGCAACACTGATCATTAGCCATACGACCGCGACGTGACGTCATCTTGGTGCTACGGTACGCGGTACAACCAATCAACAGCAGCTCCACGGCGACGCGACGTCACAAGGGTGCTGCGCCAGTGTTCCTTGACGAAAAGCTAATCCGTTTGCCGCCCGGTGAAGAGCCGCTGGTCGCATCATTTAAACCGGTTTTAGTGGTTTACGCGGCTTCACTTTGACGTAATATTTCGGCTGTGCTCATATTTTGTGCCACTAACTCACTCACTTAATTTTGTTTTCCTTTTGTCCGGAGTTGCCCTTTAATGTTTAATCGTCCCAAACATTAAAAGTTATATTAAGGGATTTAAATAAAAAAGAAAGGTGTGGTACATCCTACAGGCTCGATGCACTATACACGCAAAAAATATATCTCGCTAAATGACTCCTTAAAAAATATTGATATTTTCTTAAGTATACGTAAATAAATTCACGAAATAAAAGTATTTGTGAGTAGAAGTGCCATAATGGACGAAAACTTAGGTCCGCACACGCGTACATCGACCTCATCTCGTTGATGCACTGATCGCATGCTTTGAAATTGTGACCTCGGAAGCGAAGTTTATAAACAACATGATAATCTAGATTTAAAATTACTTTTTGATCTTGAACTATGTCACTGAGTTCTTTGTCTCCCCCCCCCCTGCTCCGACGCAATGGACATTTAACGTGCAGAACTTTATGTTTGTAATGTGATTGCATCTCTCGCAGTTTGGGTTGTCAACATGACGGAGATGGTCCCGGTGATTGGGTGAAAGGGCACATCGGATCTGCGGACTGCCCATGGAATGACGGATACATCATGAGTTACAAGAGGCAAGATGAGCGCCAGTATCAGTTCTCTTATTGCTGCCAGCGAGAAGTCAGAAACCTCTACAAGTAAGCGTTCCACAATTTTTGGGGGGAGGGGGGAGGGAGGGGGGTGAAAAATACCGTATTTTTTTTCCACTTTTGTTTAGTACGTGTTATGTACAGGACATTTCATGTAAGAGTGACAGGGCTTATTAAGAAAGCGGAACCCGAAATGCTGGCACGGTTCCTGCGGTGCTACGTTGTCCAGGGCAACGGGCGTAAGAACGCAAGTGCAAAGTGATCATTACACACATAATTATTACATATCCACTAAATAACTTTTAGCCTTTTGTTTCAGGGGCCATGTTTCCGTAAACACCACTCAGGCAGGTGCCCGTAGTTTACAAAAGCAGAATCAGTTGAGAGAGTTCAGAGAAAAAGAAAACAATTACTTGGGGATATGCGTGCCGAAGTTCGGTGATCAGTGAAGCGGGAAATCTAAACTAAATGAGAAAAAACGCGCCAGGAGTGGGGAACAGTTTCGCTGCCGAAGAGGCGGTAGAGTGTGACGTGTTGTGACGTGAAAGTTGCTGTGAACAAGGAAACAAAAGCTTCGGCTCAATCCTAAACCGCACGCGGCCTATTCCCGGGGTTGATTCATAGGTGGAAGTCATCGCGTGCGTCTCTTAGACACGATAACTGGCCCTTCAGGTTATCTTTGATAATTTTAGAGAGCAGCTCTTAGGCGCCCGTTTCCGGCTTGAACGGCGTCGGCGTAACCGTAAGGTCACGTGACCCCCCGAGGTCACGCGACCCCCCTCAGGTCACGTGACCCCCCCCCCCCCCGTGCCTTCCCCTCCAGGGAGTTGTAAACGGCTTTCATTTTTTTACACCGATCAGATATGTCTCTGGGCTTTCGATAATTTTTTGTCCAATCCCCAACTGGCTCGCTGGAGCAGGTCGCTAGCCGATTTGAAACTGGGCTTTCGGACACGTGTCCACAGCAACTTGCGAGTCACCACATGTCACAGTTTGACGCGTCTTCGGCAGTAAAATTGTTTCCACTCCTGGCGCGGTTTGTTCCGCGTTAGCTTCGATTTCCCGCTACCGTTATTGCCAAGATGCGACACACAATAACTCGAAATAGAATTCATATTCTAATATCTCTCAACTGCTATAGCCCAAATAAACGACGGGCTGCAAATATCTAATTGAAGCATGCTAGTGAAAACAAATGGCTTATACAAACTTAATGAGAGAGTTTTGGGTTAATTAAATATTGAATGTACAGTTTACACATGCCTTCTTACGTACGCCGCCGTGGACTACATAATCTTTAAAGGATTGTGTCTTCATTTCATGTTCCCCCTTTTTTTAATACTCCCACTCTTACGTGAAACACGCTGTATATGCTAGTACAAACGTTTTTCCCTTTACTTTTTTCTGTTTTACAAAGCGCCATATAAGGCAACATGCGGTCGCGTTGTTCACAGTAGCGAACTCTATTAATGCCGGAAACAGGACCCATGTGGCAGTCGCCTGTAATCGAAAATCGTTCATTTTAGAAACTTATTGTGCAAACTTTGTGTTAAAGTTATCAGTACCCTATATGACCGAAGGAAACAACAACCTTGTATTTTTTCGATAAACCTCCTGAGGCTAATTTAAATACTTTGTGGTGAATTATGTAAGAGACCTACGAAACTTTTTAGAACCCGAAAAATTGGATGACATATTAAACCATCTTGAAATCTTATACATATGATTAATATTAATCTAAAATATATGTAAAGGGAATTGTGGTGCAATTGTGTTCTTAACCGTGAAATACAAGTATACTAAACAATCAAAATAGCAGGTGAAACAGGATTCTAAAAAGTGTGCTGCAATTATATCAACTCAGGTTGTTATATTTACTGCTTTTACCACTTAACGGCTGTAAAAGACATGGTCAGATATACTACATAGGTCAATGTTGATAACAAAATCAACACTTAACGCCAGACTAGGCTGTACGGTAATCCAAAGCGTTGAACCAGATTGCCCCCACGATAAATTTTCTCTGCCAAATTTCCATCGCGAGGGTGTCAAGTGCAACAAATGCCAACACGAGCGGCGATACGGGGCTAAGTAAAGGACGGCAAAGGGTAAGCGCGGGGCGCTTGTGGGTCGCGGCGCGCGGCGATAACGGTCAGTAAATGTCTACGTGTGGTTGAAACCAGTGCGCTGTGTCATTATCTGTGGCGGGTAGGAGCAGGAAAAATCCGATTAGACAAGAATATACTTGATAGGTCAGCCTTTCTTCTGACTAAGCAATGAAGGTGATAAAGATTAAATATACCTTCTTAAAACCTCAAAGATTCCAATTTGATTATTTCGTTCTTTCTTCGTTGAAGTTCTGCTTTGTTTTTGCGAATTCAGTTAGTTATATGTTCAGGTGGATAAATACGCTCTTTTGTATTTATTTAGGTCGGAATTACTGTGTTTTCTTTTCAGCCGTCCGGAATACAAATGCCTCAGAGAACGATACACGACAAAAACAATCAAATGCTCCTCTAAGCTTCCTGGTAGGATGACGACAATGAGCAACTACTGCCAGAGGGTGTATATGTACGAGAAAGGCATGCACGCCGACCCTGTAAGTGAAGTGGCTTAAACACCACATTGCACATGCAGTCCAACACACTTTCTGAAACCTTGACGTCGTATGAAAGCAGGAGTTCAGAGAATTTACTCTGCATTTCATAGTGAAGTATGCAGACATAATGTAATGAGGTTCCAGAAAACGATACACCGATATACACATTATTATGCTGTCTCATAGAACGACGTTTCATTTCCGGGCAAGCGCGCGAATGTCCACACATGGTACTACCACCATGTGTGCGTGTGAACGCGATCTGCGAGAAATGAAGTGTCTCCCCATTTGTTATTTTGTTGAGAGCGGCAGCACTGCAGCGTAAGGATAAATGCGTTATGAAGAATCTAAAGTAACTTAGCGAGTCTGACCTCCCCCCCCCTTCCCCTCGGACAGGTATTAACTCATGAATCGAAAGTCCTAGAGATTTTAACTAAAATCGAGATTGTCGTGTTGCCTCGCGAATTAGACGCCTTAAAATGTTCCCTTCGCTCCCTGTGCTGCAATTTTCCACGAAATATGGTTCCTAGGTATAGTTGTCTACTAGCGCACGCTTCGACCTATATATAAAGAAGCAGAGACTTCCCTTAATTTTTCTTTTCTTTTATTTTTGCTCTACATGTAGACTCCTTTTCAAAATGAATTAATTTCGCAAATGCGCTCAAAATGTGATAGATTGTTGCATGAGTTAGTCATGCCATTTTGTTATAAAGAAGGCGAAATTTGCATATTGCCTAATTACAAATATTCTGCTTAAATTCCGCGTAGACATACGGCGTCAGGGATTGCAGGGTAAATTGCACCACAAAAACAACCCATCGGACGACTTGGTGTAGTCGACGGTACACCTTGCGGAAATAAAAAGGTGAGTGAAGCTTTACTAGATTATGGGCATTATAAACAAACAACAAAATAGTGCGTTCGTGAAAATAGAAGAATAAATGAATTATTAAATCATCTTAGGGACAAGGAGAGACAGCGCAAGCTCATAAATAAAAAATAAGATCTAGTGATGTCTACTTCGATGTGTACGCTCTCACTCACAAATTCTTAAACAGAAGAAGATGAGTAAAACACCCGTAAAAGGAATAAAACCCCAAAATAAACTAATGGAAAAATAAAAAATGAACTGAACAGAAACAAAAAAAATGAACAAAAAGACAAAAAGTGAAGAAGAAAGGAAAGAAAAAGAAAAGAAAAGGGAAAAATTTTGACTAATTCAGTTTTGGCTTCAGGTAGTTGAGCTCAACCTTGGGGAGCCCAACGAAGGAGCAGCGATGTTGTTTTTGTCACCAACTATCCTGTAAATTTCAATAATCTTTTGACCGAGCTTGTTCTTGTGCTTCGCAATTATGCTGGGGTACTGGAAGCGGGTTAACAATCTTTCCGAAGGCCTTTATGAACCACAATTTGATGAAATGATTCCCTTGATGCACGGGAAACTTCGAGGATGTGCTATGTTAAGCGAGTGTTTAGGCAAGGCTCTGCTTCAACTACTTCATGTTCAACCACCTGAAGCCGGAACTGAATTAGTCAATGGTTTTCATTTTTGTTTTCTTTTCTCTCTCTGGCGTCTTCCATTTTACTTTTCGTTTTTAATTCCTTTCTTTCAGGGTTTTCTTTCCTTTCCGGGTGTATTTGGTATGTATATATTCTTCTTCAGATTTAGAAGTTGGAAGGGAGACTTCACATCGAAGGAGACATCAATAAATGCTCGTTGCTAGTTGAAGCATCTGTATCTCTGTCCTAGCTCCTAAGTGTTTTATTCCTTCATTGATTTTTGGGCATTATGCTATAGTTCATATAATATGCAATTGATTTCCAAGGAACACACGGCCTTCCCAATTACTTTTATGGGCTCTCCGTTATCCCAAACGTTTTCAGCATTCCCTATCCTGAAGTGAAGCGTTTTAAGGCCTATTTTAGCAGGTTTAAGCATCCCATTGATGCCTAATCGATAAGCCATATACACCCAATGGTCCTCTATACTCCCTATGGTTCATGGTCTGTAGGCTTGTTTACTCTTTTAGTGAGCAGTGCCGAGACCGAGGTTCCTCGGCTTATCGTTGAGGAAGATGGTGGTTCCTCAATGTCGGAAAGTATGAGTACCCCTGCAAGGGATTATAACATCGCAAACATATGTTTAAGTATGCTGAGTTCGATTTTCCGCCAGAAACATTAGCTTGATTCTTAAACATAATTTTGGTGAATTTATACAGGCGAATTCTTCTGAATTAAATAGTTTTACGTGCTTCTTTGTAATTATGTTTTCTGTAGCACGACGTTCATAAATTGAAAAAAGGTATAAATTAGCTTTAAAACTAAATAGCATTTTTTCATTCATTCTGGCAGAGGTTAACCATATTCATATACCATTTACATTTTGACGGAAGGGCCAGAAAAAAAAAACGAAAAAAATGGGCTCGCAGAGATTTCAAAGCAACGCCCAACCAAGTTGTCTTTCCGCTCATGAAGTCAAGTAGCGGCTAAGATTGCTTTATACAAGGTGTTTATTTGTGGGTTTATTTTCTGTTTTTTGTTAGGACAGTTCCCAAACTCTTCGAAAAAAAAAAACCTTGAACAAACTCCTTGTTACTGCAAGCGTCTAGAGGGCATTCCGAATTCGCCATATATTTTACCTAAAGGAATGCAACAAGATTGCGGATTTGAATTGAAGAAAGATAAATAATTATCTAGTTGAATAATATTATGCCTGGATTTCGAAAGCAGGCTGTAATACTCTGCCTTGTAATTAGATTATTACAGTGTTCGGGGAGTAATTTTTTATTTACATGCTTGATTGCTTGCATGAATGTAGGGAATTGATGAACCAATATAAAATAAATATTATTTCTTTGTTTTACGAGGAAAGTACGCGTGTTTAGGTTTTGGTATAATTTCATACGACATATTTTTATTGCAAATGATATACTGTAAACGGCTAAAATTTCGCGAGGACCTAATTTTCGCGAATTTCGCGAATCGCCTACAATTCGCGAAAAATACGTCCCGCGAACAATTCGGGCAATATGTGAACGCTACGGATACACTCGATTCGCGAAAATTAGAAGCCGCGAATAACTTCAAATTTTCAGCTTTGGTCCGATTCGCAAAAATTTGAGCCCGCGAAAAATTAAGTCGTTTACAGTATATCAACAAACGTTGGCGCTGCATTATTTTATTATTAAAAATATGTGTAAATCAGAAAACATTAAATTAAAAAAAATATATTTTTTGAATACATGCTAATAGTGAACGGGGCTATATCCGACAAAACCTCGTTGTTTATAATAATAAACACAATATTTGGACTTTCTTACAGGCTTGCATTCTAGGAAAATGTAAGGCCGAGATCAAAATAAGCACAGCGGACTGAGAAATTGATGTCGTCAATTAGTGTTCCCATTCCTGTCACGAACTTGGTGTCCAGCTGGTCACGTCAAATGAAAAATGAACCACAAAACCTGTAGTATAAAAAGCAGCAAACAATAAAAGTTCTCGCAAAATCAGAAAGGTGTGACTTGTTGATCACATTACATAAACATTCGCAAATATTAT
Source organism: Ixodes ricinus (assembly GCA_037355805.1). Lineage (NCBI taxonomy): Eukaryota > Metazoa > Arthropoda > Arachnida > Ixodida > Ixodidae > Ixodes > Ixodes ricinus. The sequence continues at coordinate 54,413 of JAZHYW010033611.1, forward strand.
TAGACACTGTGACACACTATGGTATTCGGAAAGAACATTAATATACGGAATTTTATGTACATGCTGCAATATAATAATTGTGTGGCGACATAGGCTGAGGCGAGCCCAACAGCAAGCCAGGTGTTCACAGCAGGTCAATCGCCAGCCCAAAAGGCGACAGAAAAAGAGGAAACAAAAGAGTGGACCGATGAGGTGCTTCGAAGACAGTCGTCCTTGGAATTCGTCCCGTTGAACATTTCAACTCCGACAAATTGGTGACCCGGACGAACGACTCCTTCACGGTTCTTCGCCCCTTTCGAAGATGGATTTGGCTGACGATGAATCGCCTGCGGCGGAAGCAATTCCATCGGGATCTTTGGCGGCATTTCAAATCAAGCTGGTGACATTTTGGGCAAAGAACGCTACGGTTTGGTTTGCGCAGGTGGAGGCAATATTCCAGCTCCATCACATCACCTCACAAACAACGAAGTACATCCACGTAGTTTCGTCGCTGCCAGAACTTGCCGACGAGCTTGAAGACATCCTCGCAGCTCCGGCCACATCAAACCAGTACGACCTTCTTAAGGCACCCACTCTAGCCCGGAAAACCCCGTCAGAGCGCCGCCGAGTTCAACACCTGCTCAACATGGAGGAGATCGGCGATCAACGTCCTCTCAGCTACGGCGCCGGACGCGGCCACTTATGGGTGACGACTGCCGACGGCGATATGTCGCTCCTCCGTGAGCTATTTTGCAGCGCCTGCCACACAGCATGGTAGCCATCCTGGCAGCGGCCGAGGACATGCTCCTGGATCAACTGGCAAACTTGGCAGATCGGGTGAGAGAGTACTGACCCCCACTATTTCCGCCACGTCGAGACCCTCACTCCGAGGGCAAGCCCGTCTCGATCTACAGAAAACAATCTGGAGACTCGACTCAGCCGTTTGGAACAAGCGATTCAAATTCCAGAGCTATCTCAAGTGACCAAAGTGCTTTTGCCGTCCCCGGGCAAGGTCCCGCCGCTCTTCTTCAGACCCTGTTTCTCGAACGCAGCCGCCGGTATCATCAGACATTCGGCCAAGAAGCGCGCAAGTGTTCTCAGCCTTGCACATGTGCATGTAGTTGTTAGACTACTCTTTATTGCCCTATATATATGTGTATACCCATATATATTTATATGTATACATATATACACACACCATATACACATATAATGCACCATTGTCGTCTGCATCGGCGCGGGCCTAAAGATCTGCCATTGCCGTCACGGCGGTCTGGGTGGGTGTTGGTCCCAGCGCCTTCGACTGCTGCAAAGTCGTCCGCAGGGGCCGTCGTTGTCGTAGACGAACTCCGCCAGCTTTGTCCACAGAAGGGAGACGATCGTCTTGTCATGACTGGTGGACAGAATCCAATCGATATACGCCGCCGGACGGATCTCGTCTGGGAGTTCCTCCAGTTTCGTTTTTCCGAAGGCGAGCGGCGTCGTAAATTCCCACGGTGGCAGGGAAACCAGGAAACCGGGCACCGGCAGCGGCAGGGTATCTGTTACACAAAGCCGCCTTTTTTATGTATTGGATCGCGTCACGCGACAACACTTTCTTGTCGACACCCGCGCTGAAGTCAGCGTTCTGCCAGTACCACCTTCCGAAAAACGCCGGTTGTCCCAGAACCTCGCCTCTTCGAGCCGTAAACTGTTCATCCATCGCTACGTATGGCCAACGCTTCCTGGCTGACCATCGACTTGGGCCTACGCCGCACGTTCCGATGGATTTTTATTGTTGCGGATATCGAGCATTGCGATTCTGGGAGGAGACTTCCTGAGCCACTTTAACCTTAAGTGTTGACATAGATTCTCGCGCCTTGTTGATACAACGACCCGGTTGTCCATTCATGGCATCACCTCCCACTACGTAGTGTCAGAGGTCCGCCCAGCGGCACCCACATCGGGGTTTGAGGAGTTCCTGAGTAAATATCGGGACGTAAAATAAATTTCAGGAAACTTAAAACCAACTGGTCAAGCACGCTGTCACACACCATATTGTGACCAATGGACCTCCAGCACGGTAAGACCACGTCGTCTCATGACAGAACACCTGACAGTCGCCCGACGGGAGTTCAATTATATGCAGTCGCTATACAGAATTCTCCGTCTGCAAGCAATCGGTCATCCCTTTCCCTGGTCCCAAAAGCGACCACTGATGACTATACCTGTGGGGACAATGCCGCACTTAACGCCCACATCAAATCGCTAAACCGGTATCCTTTTCCAGATATACAAGAGTTTACCTAAATCTTGCTGGTACGAGGCTGTTGGCAAGATATATATATTTGGTGAAGGCGTATCACCACATACCCGTTGAACCCTCTGACATCCCGAAGACGGCCATCACCACTCTTTTCGGCTTTTCGAATATGCATGGATGCCATTTGTGCTGTGCAATGTAAACATTTCAACGCTTTATCAACGAAGAGACAAGAGGCCTCGACGATGGCTCTTGAGACATGGCGAGGGACTCGCGACATGCAAGGCAGACGCACTTCGGTGCATTTTCAATCAAGAAGGGCCTGTATGTCCACTCGCGATTGCACTTCCGGTCCTCCTGGTCGATTTTCGTCTCCTTTGGAAGGGCTCTCATATTTCACGAGCAAATGCTTCTTTCAACGAACGCAGGAACCCATCTGGTATTTTTCCTTTTTAGATTTAACTGGCATTGTTCATGTGGCTGGATGGGTGAATGGATGTTAATGGCTATACCCTTTGTAGTACTATGAGCTTGTTTTGTTTTGTTTTTGACATCTTAATACTATGAGCTTGTTCTTGTTTTCTTTGTTTGTCCGTCACACCCTATATGTCAACATTGTGATAATCTAAGGTATTGTGCTCAACATGTTATAATAGCGATCATTTCCTTTTCTGTAAATTTGTGTTTTCTTTCAATTGATGTATTATTTCCCCACTCTGTAGCTGCTTGCTATAGGCGGTCAACCCGTCAAGCTGTGCCTCACAGCTTTTTTTCCTGATCGCCACCATCAGAATACGGTGGAAATAAACAACACTATTATTATATAACCAGTGGTAGCTTGCGTCACCTAGCCTAAGTCTAAAAGACAAATATATGATTCCTCCCATCCATCTAAGCCACGTTTCACCCCCTAACTATCCCAACAGGAAGAGAGAGGGTTCATAAAATCCGTAGTGAAAGAGGGAAGGGGATTTGTTGAGGGAAATCAAGAAGTTTTCTTGTGTTTCATTTACTTAATATGTTGAGACAGAACCAGCATCAGAAGAGATATTGCCGTACACGCTGTTTCATTTTGACAGCGATTGAGGAGAGGGAATATTTCAGCTGACAAAGTATAGTTCTTTCATTGTAGTTTCGAGAACAGTAGGTCAGAGTTTTTCACTGCAGCTTGCCAAGCGGAGCGGGCGCTTGGTGCATTGAATGTAATAGCAGCAACTTTCTGCACTGAGCCTATCCATGGCTGCGAATAGTCTCCGTAGGCCGCATGCGGCCCGCGGGATGCGGCGTTGTGCACCCCTGGCATAAACACTCTCTTTCTGCATAATGCGTTTGTTTTGTTTTGTAACATTGCATGAACATGTTGTATTGCTCTACAATACAAAGTTAGAGCATGCACGTTTCTTTTTTTTCTTTCTATACATTGTATAATACTTCGTTTCTCCTTAAAAAGAGCCCATAAAATGAATTCTAGCCAAGATAAATAATCTTAGGTTGGGATTTTAGTGAACGCGTATTCGTTATGGGCCAAAAATATCATGAAAATTCAACAGCCCGATTTTCGGCAGGAACATTTGAAATTATAGCAAACTATTTTGTACCTCATTTCTTTCAAAAGTTCTCTGACTTTTCACTGTGATGGGTCCGAGGTACACAAATCACGTCAGCCGACCCGTTGTCTTGTCATGCGTCGGACACGAGCACTGTGTCACTCGACGTGTGCACTCGTCAGAAATCAATCCGTGACGATTACTTGGTTTCGCTTTCTTTGGATCAACAGCTTTCTTGACGGCGGTTATCATCACTTGCGAATGACAAGTTCCATCCTGTGGTTAAAAAGCGTGCTGGAGCATGGAGTCATAGCATTCCTGTGAAATTAAAACTTCGAGGCAATCACAGGAACTGGAAGAGCTTTTCTCAATGCACGGACGGACAACTGGAGAAGAGATAAGCAAGGAGGTCAAAGACCCGTCGAGAAGCTCAAGCCACGGAAAGAACTCAGGCGTCTGCACCGATGAAGCCCCAGCTATCATTGGAAAAGAAATGGAGCTGTTTCTTTAGCTAAAAGTCAAAGTGGCGATGGAACTGAAGTAACATCATCAAGTATACTGCACCAGAAAGCGCTGCCAAAATCCACGAAGTTCGGACATGTGATGAGAGTCGTGACGTCGGTCGCCAGCTTTATACGTGCTCGGCGATTGAAGCATTATGAAGTTTCAAGAGTACCTAAATGAAATGAAGGACAAGCAAAGGAACATCCCGTACCACATCGAGGTTCGGCTGAGCCGTGGGAATGTTCTGAGTCGTTTCGTCGCTCTCAAGGACGACACCATCGCTTTCTTTGTGCGAAGAAGGGAAACAAATACCAGAGCCGGAAGATGAGCCGTGGTTACGAGATTTGGCGTTCTCCACAGATATTTCAAGCCACCCAAATGCGCTCAAGACAGCTTTCCAAGGAAAGGACAACCGCATTTGGACAATGGAAAGAACAATCTTCGCATTCCAAGGAAAGTGGCGTTCTTCACATCGGAGCATCAAAACTAGAAATTTAGCACACTTCTTGGTAATCCTGCCGGAAACGCTTTTCAAGGGAGAAAAACCAATGAGACCGCTACGTACGCATAATTCATATGCCAGAGAACCCTCTTCTCCGAGTTCCAGCAGTATCTGGAAAGTTTGAGGTCAAGAACACGAACGACGACCTGTTCCGAGATCCTTTTTTTGGAGTTCCGAGACCTGATCCGACGATGCACTGGAGCTCATCGACCTCCAGTGTTCACCAGTGCTGTAGACTAGGCACCACGAATCTCGGCTGCTTTAGTTCAAGAAAACCTGGAAACGAACAATTACGGAAACCTGGTGGACCATTGCCTTGAAACTGACGTCACTTTTCGGAACCACGTATGTTTGTGAGCAAATCTCACTGATGACTCTGAACAAAACCGCCTTCGATCTGTCATCACGGACAAGAGAAGACAGTGAGATGTGCTAAAGACGGCAACGAGTGCGATGACGCCTGATATCGGAACTCAATTTGTCCCAAATTGTGCAGACTGCGTCGTGCTACGTGCGTTTATTCGTTTATGCGTTTATTTACTAAGAATACATTACGCACTCGCAGCATCCCCAACTGCATCAATTTCACACACAGCACTCGGCGGCGTTAGCCACGAGGAAAGAATATGCCAATGACCACGCATATAGCATGATTAATTCCTAAAATAGACAAGGCACTGAACTACACTGAACTGCATAAACGTATATCGTTACTGTCAGGCGTGTTGGGGTTTCCCCGCTATCATTGGTTCTACGCTGGCTCTACTCAATCACTCATAGAAAAAGAGCAGCATTGCGGCGTATTCATTAACCCGTGATTGGTTTACTCGGCAAAGTAGACGCAAAGAAGCGAGGAGCGCTTAAGTGATGGCAACCTTTTGCGCTACTTGATTCCCTCCATCGGATTGTAGCGCTGACTGCTGTACGACTTTGAAAGTAAAGCGGATTTTATGGAGAGGGCATGTGTGGCATCGCACTCTTTAACTCCGAGCTAAAAAATTAAAACGCTTTTACCACGCAGATTTGGACGAGTGCAACCCGGGTGAACGTAAAATTTAGGTGAAATTTCGACGTAAAGTAAAGAGACTAGATTTCAGACTCCCAACAAGTGGAGAATATTATAAGTATCCCAGCCACTTCCACACCGGGGAGTGTCGGTTTAGCGGCTCCAGAGGCTGTTGCGAAACACCGAGGGGAGCTGGCGGCTGCCTGAGAATGTCAACGGAACCTCGCTGCCTCTGCGGTTGAAGTGAAGATTTTTAGTCTGGGTGTCTTTCGACTGTTCTCAATTACACTTTTGGTAGCTGAGTGTTGGGGGAGTTGGTTCTGAATTCCTTGAGAACATAGTAGCGTTTCTGATACACAAACAAGAAAAGGAGAACAAGGCAATATAATGCTGTAACTTCAAACAGTTGGATTATTAAAAAAAAAAAAAAATGGCGGTATAAGTACTTGTCGCCAATCGCGCCCTCTTCACCTGACACTCCTTTGTGCTGCCGCTGTTTGTGTAAGAACTGGGCCTTTTAGACCCGCCAGATCAATCGATGCCAGGCAAAAAACAAAATAATTTTGACTATTTTGGGCTTTTTACGCATGAGGTGTGAACGAAAACCGATTAATCGAGTAACGCATATACATTAACCGGATAAAATGTTTAACTGACGCCCAGCCCTGTTTTTTTATTAGTAAAAGAAAGCCGTTTACAGCCACACCCTGTAACGCCGAATTAGAGCGCAGCTCTTGAGGATGAGGAGGGGAAGGAAACTGAGGGGAGGTGCTACCCCCCTCCTCCCTCCTCCTCATCCTCCCTGCTACTACTTCCCTCGCCCCTCCTCTTTCTCCTTCGCGCTCCTCCTCATCGCTCCTCCTCCTCTTCCCTTCTCTTCTTCCCGCCCGCCTCCCCACCACCCCCTTCTACTTCCTTCCTCCTCTCTTCCCTCCCCGTCTTCCTCCTCCCCATCTCCTCCTTCCCTCCCGCGCGTTGCATCAGCAGGGAAGGTCCTGCAATGCGCCGCGCGGTGACGCCGCCTGCCGGAAACGGGCGCCTGCTAAGAGCTGCGCCCCTAAAAACATTTCTCAATAGTCCCGGTGAAGGGTACAATGCTTCCAACACACGTGCGCCAACATAGGCAAACCGCTAGTGTTCCAGACCTACCCTATGAGTGCACTGCGCATTGCGCATTCCCGCGTCGGACGCGATCAGATCGAGAAAGCACAAACGCACCGTGCCAGCAACCAAAGCCGCGCATTTGGACCGACCTTTTGCGTCTTTTAAATGCGCATGAGATTGTCAGCGGCGGCGTGGCGGTCATGTTAGAGACTGTACCGGCCATGACAACGTAGCGCCTGCAATCTATCTTGTCCACTCTGTCTTCTTCTAGAGCGGTCTGAACCCAGGCCTTTCGGTGAGTCATTCATACACAAGAAAAGCTCACATTATGGTTGCTTTTTTCTCTTTCAACCCCGGCTTGCTGTGTTAAGCCGTTGGTGGGTCACTGAAAATAAGAATAAATAAATAAATAAATATTTCTTCCAAGAACATGGCGTAAAGGTCAGAAGCCCACATGTGTGTTCCGTTTGTCGCAAATCCTCATACTTTCTTACTTTCACTACGTTGCTCCCCCCCACACAATAATAAAATACTTTCAGTAATTTGTAAGAGTGTTGTATTGTGCACTAAGGCAACTACGAAAGTAATAAGAAAAAAAATTACAAATCATTGCTTTGATTTAATTCATTGCTTTAATTAGATACGAACCTCCCAAAACATGTTGCTAGCCTTATTATTTATGTAAACCAGATAAAGTTTCAGTATTTTATAACAGTGGAGGCCTCTATGCACCTTAATGCAAAAATACATTGCCACAAGTTGTGATGCCGAATATTGATACGATTTCTCGCAAGTCTAATTCGTTTTACCCACGCTGCTTTGAGTAAAGGGAGGTCTCAGATGTAGAATTTTTGCGTGGTGCTGCTCTAAGCATGCTAATCCAATATTTTGCCTCTTTATTTTGAAAAGAATAATAAGCAAACAGGCTGCAGTGAAAATATTTGCATTTGACATATATTGTAACTTTTTTAAGTATGCCATATTTTAACCTCAGTTTCTCGGCAATTGTCTCAAGCTGAAAAAGTAAATTCAGTGATGTTTAAGTTTGAAACACTAAGCGTACTGAAATCAAGGTGTTATGCATCAAACCAAACATTTGATTTTATCTTTGTTTTATGCAAATGTTAAGGGTGTGCGGAGATAAACAAAACAAATAGTGTCCGAAACTTCTCTGAGGGCACTATTTTACTTCTGGTTGGCTATTGTTTTTTATTCTTTTAAGGACTCTCAGTGAGTAGCGCATACTTTAAAAGTCTCACCGCCGTAGGACCAACTGCGGTACCCTCCCGAAACTTACCGGTGCGGGATCGACAGACCTTTCTCTTGCTCCATTGAATGAAACCAAAGAGCGACTTGTTATTCAAAGAAACGACAAATGTGTCAAACTTATCGTGGCTCGCATCTTCAAGACTTTCTATTCGACTAGACTGGTCCATGTACCTGAGAACCAAGTAAAACCCCTCAAATCCCCAAGCGCCTTCAACTATTTCGTGGATGTCAAGGCATAGGCTGTGGGCACCTACCTACGCCGGGCTAATGTTGTTATCGCGCAGTCGATACACACCACGGCGCTCACGCCGGATTCTCCACTGGCTCGTGAAGACAGACGCTGCCGCCGTCTACATAGTAGGCAGCGGATACAACGAGTATGACGAAAATAACCCCGGAGAAGGGGAACAAGAGGGACAAAGGACAAACACAAATCTCCAACCACAGCTAGCGACTGGTGCGCGACCGAAAAATCCGCCTGGTCCGGGTATTGAACCCGGGACCTCTCCATTACAGGGAGCGCTCTACCAACCGAGCTAACCAGGGGTTAGATGTCGGTAGAGCAAACGGGCCTCATCAGCTGCCACCAGTCTAACACCAACAAGGGTGAAGCTTGCATATTTAAGATTATGATTATAACGCAATTAAATGCAAAGGTGCAAGCGAGCTGACAAGAATGACGAAAATAACCTGTGGAGAAGGGGAACAAGAGGGAGAAAGGACAACACAAATCTCCAAACACAGCTAGTGACTGGTGCGCGACCGAAACAATCCGCCTGGTCGTCATTCTTGTCCAGCTCGATTGACTGACTTTTGCATTTAGGAGTGGCTCACCCTTTGGGTAGGTGAGCGTCCTCTACTCAACTGAGCTAACCCCTGGTTAGCTCAGTTGGTGGACCGCTCCACCTGCAATGGAGAGGTCCCGGGTTCGATACCCGGACCAGGCGGATTTTTCGGTCGCGCACGAGTCACGTAGCTGTGTTTGGAGATTTCTGTTTATTCTTTGTCCCTCTAGTTCCCCTCCTCCAGGGGATTTATTTTCGTCATTCTTGTCCAGCCTCGCTTGCACCTTGGCACTTAATCGCATTATAACTCGGTTACAGCGAGCTTCCTAAGTGGTAGGCATAGCTTAGTAGTGAGATGTGTGACTCATACGCCAGCGGACCCGGGTTCAAACCACAGCGTTGGATGCCTTTTTTTTTTTTCTCGAACATGTTTTGTTTAGGCTTTTTGGCAAGATATTTGTGACATTTCTCTTTTTACGATTAACACTGAAAAAAAAAAAAAACGAATGGTTGTCAGAGCAAAACGTCGCTGAACGAATGGGTATGGGACCAGTGATTCTTCTTCTACACACCCTCTAAAGAGGCTGTGTACACCCTCCAGGGTGGGGCAGCAAGCACTTCTCCTCTTGTTTCCTTTTCTGAAAGCACTCCCCCAATCTGCCACGACTCCTCTATTCCTGGGGCACGTCCCCCTAACCCCCCCCCCCCCCCCCCAAAAAAAAAAAAAGAGTTTAGTATCAGTTTCTCTCTCCCCCACCCCCCTCCCTCACTCCCACCCAGCCTAAGGATATTCAGAGATATCCAGAAATAGCCAGAGATATCCAAGAAAGTCAGCACAACAAAAAAAAAGTATACAACATATATAGAGGGTACCTGTATTGTTCGAAAACTTACAACAAAATAAAAACTTGTACAGCACACATAAGGCGATAGATGGTTTACAGCGCTCAATGTAGCCGATATTATTACAAAAATGATTGGAAAACAAGGGTATAATATAATTTAAGATTCGCAACCTACAGTTTGTGGGGAAACCGTAGACTCTTCAAGCTGGCCTCAAGCAAAATCCGCGTTGTTCCAGGTCTTGTGGAACCCACTTTTTCTGCAAGTGCACAGATGTCACCGGAGATGACTGTGATTACTTTTATGCTGAGCGGGTACCAGTATGTACAGGCAGTAAATCTTTCCCAAAGTTATGGTGCATTTACACTGGCGGTTGAGATGCGTCTGGGAAGCGGTACATGAACGCGGCTGATAAAGCTCAGACACAATCCGAGAGTCGGTTGTGCGGCTTCTTGGCAATAACGCGTCTTGTTTTGATACTTGCTTTCGACATTCCTGCTTTACAACCCAAAATCCAGCTTTCAGCATCGCATCGATTCAAAAGCTAAAATTGAGCTATTTTGGCACTTCTGCAGCGTTTTCTTTAGGCTCTTCACATCGAACTACAAGTTTCGGGGAGCGTAAAAAAGAGACAAGGAACCCGCAAAACCTGCCAGCGATCTCCCTCTACTGCGTACGTTAACAATCGAAACCCAGCCACGCGCAGGAGCGCCTTGCTGACTCCGAAGAGGATGCCTCCGACCAGAGTGTCGAACAAAATTTTTGTCGGTTCGGTTCCGGTTCGGGTTCATCGCTTTCGGTTCAGTTCCGGTTACGTTCCGGGGGAGTCATTAGCGGTTCGAGCGGGTTCGAACCAATTTGAGCCGATAAACTCTGAGAATATATTTTCCGCGTGTTTTGGCACTAGGCACTATTTTGGTTCAGTGAAACGAGTAACTAAGAACCTTTTATCATTCGTATAATCCACTTTTATTTTCAGGTACCAAAAATGAATTTCGTTTCGATGAAGCAGCAAAAGAAAAGCTAGACTCGTTTCAGCTGAGGTCTCTTGCCGAGGTGGGAGAAGCCGAAGGGCCAACCAAACAGCGAAAGAGGCACAACGTCGCTGGCGTGTTTCTGCAGTTGATAGGACCAGCCGGTATTCGCCGCTCTCTGTGCGTGCTCCTCCGCCGGCTAGTCCTATCAAGCGCAGAGAGCACGCCATGACGTTGCGCTTTTTGCGCTTTTTGATTGGCCCTTCGGCTCATAACATGGGCCAAGCTCGGACCTAAGGTGAAATTTAGTATAGATTATCTTACATGACTCAGCGTCTGTTTTTCTTATCTCGGTTGCATATATTTTGCCTTAATCGAAAGGTTATCAGTCTGGTAGGTCGCCTAAAATACCTGTGATTGATATGACAGTCGCCGCGGGAGTTACAGCTCCACGCGACCGCGCGTTTATATCCGAGGGGCGCTTGACTGGTGACTTGCGATAAAACTAGAGATGAGCGTCGGGGCGGAGATCCATGCGGAGTGGACGGGGAAGCCGCTCAATTCGAGGGAACACTTCTCATCATCTGCCTGCGTGGGCGTAGTCCGGAATGAAAATGGGAGATGATTCTGCAAAGAATTAGAAAATGCCGACGTCTTTCCTTCTCTCTCTCCAAACAGCCATCTCTTTCGTGCTCGGCGATCTTGACTTCTGCAGAATCCATCTCCTCTTTTCACTCGAACTACACTCACCCGCAGGCGAGGCGAGGCGGATGATAACAACGGTTCCCTTGAATTGAGACGAGCTTCCCCGTCCACCCAGCATTGACTCGCCCTGACGTCATCTCTGGTTCTATCGCAAGCCACCAGCCAAGCGACCCTCAGAAAAAAACGCGCGCTCGCGTGGAGCTATTAACTCCCGCGGCGACTGTACAACTTTGCGTCGCAGTATTAAAGATCTAATCCTGTCGTGCTCTTTGAACATTGGAATTAATTGCAATACTTAAAATCATGAAATGGGCATGTCCGCGCCATATATATCCTGAAATCTGGTTTACAAAATACATTTCACAATATCTATGATGACGACGCAACTGAGCTAAAAGCAATAATTTTTCAAAATGTCAAAAAAGGTTTAGGACAAACCCTTTCAGTCTGCCTTTATCGAAACAGTGAGCGGCAATCACAGCGCCTGCTTTCCTGACCAACATTGTTTAAACTCAGCACCGTGGTACCGTACTCAAATTAGATCTGTCCTAAAATAGCGCGTACAAAAGTGAACACTTTCGACGTAGCTTTGGGTTTGAGGTTTGCTCTTTACAAGATGTTGGTCAGTTCGATTTTCATAAAAAACCATCATCCTTGTTATTTTGTTTTGTTTGTTAAATAAAACAAAGTAGTATTTCGTACTCGACATTGCAGCTACTAAATTGGTTACTTTCTGACGGTCTGCGTGCGCAATCTTCATAGTACCGCCACGCGCCTCTGTGGACTTTGTTTTTCGTACAACATGTTGCTCCTTACTAGAAAAATGTAATGGATCACAATCACAAATTACCGAGCCTCAAATTCAATGGATTACAAATTACAAATTATACTTTCGCTGAAAAGTAACGGATTACTTTGCTCTTTACTTTATAAATTACTTTCACGTTACTTTTTTCATGCAATTATCCAGAAAACAATATAAACAATCTTGATGTCTTTCAAAGTGATCTTCAACATTACTTTTCATTTCTCGTACACCCGTATTATGGTAGTCATTGTAAAAATAAAATATTGCATTTATGAAAAAGAGTGTAGGTGCACACCGTTCACCTGTAAGCTTCCGGCCTCCGGAAATGATCCTGAATTAGTGCAGACAAAGCTAGCGCTGAGCATGATCAGTAGCAGCGTCTACCTCCGCTAGGAGATCCGGTGCTAAAGAAACGATCTACGAAAGCTCCCTTTGACCCGGGTGTTTCGCCTGATATTCGCATGAAAAGAAAAAACTTGGTTCTAACGTTACAATGTCTCAGCTTACTTTGATGTGTTTTCGTAGATTAAAGTTTGTTGTTCTTGCTGATGACAATGTGTGTTTTTTTGGCAAGCAAAGTATGCACTGAAACTCTAGGTTTCCGTCCTCCTTAATGGCCTGAATTGTGTACATCTCATTAAGAGACGGCCACGGCGACGACGGACACTCCATGATCAAAAACTCGACCAGCCAGAGAAAAAGTGGCGGTTACGGGTTATTGATTGTTCTTCGGTTCTCACTTTCATACCAATATTCTTGGAGGCCAGGGGAGGGAGGGTATAGAGAGCGAGAGAAAGTGGTGGCCACTAGGTCTCACAAAATAATAGAGGATCACACCACTTTAACGCGTTCTCTCTCTCTCCCTGTCAGGACACCTTAGATGGCCTACGCCCCCCCCCCCTTTTTATGTCGACAATTGACTGTAAAGTGAGGAGTGGACTTGTCACCATGTCCAGACAAGTAAATTAAAAGAAGTATTGTTTGCACCCTCAGAGACGATGCTCTTAGCCTCGCGCCAGGCGCTTTTCAGCCGTGCCTCAAGAGCGTGCTAGAATCGTGTGTGAGTCAAAACGTCTAATAAGAAACAAAAGAAGTGGCTTCGCGACTCGCGCGTGACTTCTTTCACGGGACTTTCCCATTGGAAAGCCTCCCTTGTAAATGTCCTGACGTAGGTCGCCCGACATCGTATAGGAATGAAGTAGCGCACATCAAAGACAAAGAGAATTCGACCCCCTCGCGCGAGGCTACATCTTCTGTTACACGAGTTGTGAACCCGCGAATCGAGGTTGAACGGACTCGCGTTTGATGTCTGTGCAGGTGGCGGGAGACGTCAAAGAAGCTGAAAAGGGTGAAACGGTGTAAAAGACAAAAACAAATAAACACGAAGAGTTTTTTCCTGCCCGGAAGAGAAGGAAAAACACGATGGAAGGCGACGGAGAGCCTACTCGGCGTTGTCTTACTTGATCTTTGTCTTTCGTATATTTGTACATGCCTTGCCCAGTTTTCTAGTGGTTCTAGTGACCGGTCATACAGAAAATCGTGTTTTCTTTCCGGCTATTCTCCCTTCCTAATGTTTTCTATTTTGTTGAACTTGCTCTCTTTATGCTGCTGAATGTTCTGCTCGTATTTCTCCAGTTACTGTATTATGCTCATATTTTAAAAAAGAACGAGTAATTAAAGTAATCCGTTACCAATATTTTGTAACGAAATTACACTAGAAATTACTTCCAAAAAAGTAACGTGGTAATTACAAAATTACTTGAAAAAGTAACGGATTACTTCCCAAGTCTACGCACAGCCCACAGACATACGAAATTGTTGTTCATCACATAAAAGAGGCAACAGGCTTCTATATGTTTGAGAAGTTGAATGTGCGTCAGAAGCACATAGGTTATTTAAATCAGCTTACACACAATTGTTTAAGGTTACCCCACATCACTTGTAGACGTGCCTATCGAGGATAAAAACACCGGAAGAAGTTTGCAGAGCTTATTTTATATATTTTGGGGGTGCATTTACTTGTGATGTAAATCTTTAGGGTGATTGGCCCTTTATTTATGTTGTCATGTTTTCGGCCAGTAATAAAATATATTTTTATTGTCATCAATAGATTTGAATGTTTGAAGCTCACATAACCGCTTGACACTGACACGGGAAGACGATACTCAAAATACGCCATCTGGTGAGTCTGCGGAAACGTGTTTTTATTTTTGCTGCTTGGCAGTGTGAAACACCGGGTCGCGGGGTATGCCAAAAAGGATCTGTGCTCACATTATAGATCTGAAGGCAAGTACCCAAATTGTGTAGAAAGAAAGATAATAAGCGGTATTCTTCTAAATCATCCCATACAGGACGCGTTGCTGCAAAAAGAAATATATAGAGATGCATGTTTTAAGCGTAAAGCGTAAACACGTTTGACGAAACTCCATCTGGTTGGGTCAAAAATGTGAGAAATACAGACCTTCACCAACCAAGTCGTAAACAGTTAGGAGTCCGTCGTTTCAATTGGTCGGGCTAAATAGGTCGACAGGCACTTAAACATTGGCGTATGTCGACGGACTAGGGCACTTGAAAAAAAAAAAAAAAACGTTAGTGAAGCAAACGACACACCGTAGATGGAAAAGGAGCTGCTGCTCTGCACGTTCAAATAGTCGCTCTAATTAGAAAAAAAGAAAAACAAAACGCATCGGTTTTGAAACTTCGGGGTCCTAACTGTTTGGGATTTGGTTGGTTATGGTCCGCATTTCTCTAATAGAGATATGTGCAATGATGTTTCTAATTACACATAAATAGCGCGAAGAATTAACAGACAATATATTTCTAATATCACATTTGGACATCGGCTTGCACGAGCTAGAAACTTCGCAGAATACTGTCTCGGGAGGCTAACGTTATATTTGGTTTAACGTTGACATGTTTTGGGGCTTCATTTTACAACTCAGATTTTATCAATCATGCGCGCTCTAGCATTTTATTCGGCTACCGCATATCATCGCAAGACTCCTATATATACTGCAAAACTTTTCAATTTTGACATCCCCTTCTGCTATACTTCGTTTCAGCTTAAAGGGGCACTGCGAAGGGACGAAGAAAACCAAATGCTGCTTCCAAAGGCGTGCCTATCAGTGTCAAACACGGGCATTCAGTGACGAGATTGGTCTATAAAGCGTCGGATAATGACGACATCCTTCGAAGCGTGTGACTCTCACTCAAATGTTGGCTTGGAGCACCCGTAAATTGGTGGGGCGTCGAAATCTCAATAAATGGATATTAAATTCCAACACTTATAAAGATAGCGCTCGGTTTTTGCCCGCTCCTGTCGTTTCAGTTCTCTATTGGTTCAGACCAAGGACGTCATCAACAAAATAAAATGTGCTTAAAATTCTGAAATTCTTTCACTATTAGGCTCAAAATACATCATATTTCTTATTTATTTGATGTTTAATGTGTTGCCAGAGTCCCACTCGCTAGTTCGAGCGAACGCGATGCAAATTTAAAAAAATGGCCAGAAACGCTTTGCAGGGCCCCTTTAAGTCTAGCGGCAGCCGATGTTACAAGCGCGAGCATGTGGTCCTGAACAGTGCTTGCACTCCACGAGCGCGCGTGCTTGGCAAGGACGCTGAAAGCCCGGTGCTCGTTCTTATAGGGTTTCGCCACACTCACGCTTAAAAGTGAAACCAAGTATTGTGTTGAGAATATCACATTTTACCAAAAAACTGAACTGTTTAACATGGTTTGCTAGTGACTTCACCGTACTATATGCTGGTGGTCAATGAGATTTCTTGTTGCTTAGAAAATCCAATCCCGTGGTGCAAAATGCACTCTTCAGAAGGTTCGCCCTCAGTGCAACCTAGAGATACTAAATTAGCTGCGCTAGAGTTCCCCGACATTGTTGTGGCAGCCGCCATTTTGGGGCTTGTGCAGAGCATACTCAACTGCCGATCGTCATGATTTAAAAGTGCATACTTCCTCAGTATTAGATTCGGTGTTAGGAAGCTCTTGTAATATTGCTTTTCTCTGTCGCGAACTGTTTAAACAATTGTGGAGGACGGAAGAAGCGTTTCCTGAGATTTCAGATAAAGCTTCACATAACTGACAATCATGATTTTTAGCCCCAATATGGCCAAGTGTCGTTACTCTCAAGCGTTGCTTATTTAGTGGCACTAGTGCAACCCATGTATTCAGAAACAAAAATTGTTCTGGCTTGATGCAGCATCGTGAGTAACGGCGCGTCTGACACCACGAAAACGCGCTTTCTCGCAGGAGTGATTTTGCAAAAGAAGTAGTTTGCGGGATCACGCTGTCTGGTCTCTGCCGAAGATGTGGAGCAGAGAAACCATTACACCACAGTGTGTTTTTAAACCCCCCCCCCCTTTTTTTTATTTTTATGATGCTCTTCCGGAGAAAACTTCTCAATTATGAGGGACTCCCTCCTCCGTTTGGGGGTGCGAATTCGACAATTATATTCGTGTCATTCGTTAACAGTAATTCTTCATTTCTTTTGAAGTTTAAACAAAAGTGCGAGAATTTGAGTGGCTGACAACGCTCGGCTGTACCTCTGAGGCCACTAGAATCTTTCTTTTCAGGTACCCCTGCCGTACACATTTGTAGTTCTGTTTATCATGTGATTAATAAGCCATGTTAAGCCTTTTCAATGCTTCTATCCTTGGGGACAACTTTCAAGACAGTGCAGCAACAACGAAAACATGTTTGGGTGTCTCATGATGTGTACATGTAAAATGGTTCGTGTAACAATTTTTTTCATTTACAGTAAGTGTTGCTAAGAGCTGATCCCTGACGTTGATAACTTTCAAAATCCCCCATTAGGTTTCCTCTCTCTCAATGGCGGATGTCAACGGAAAAAGAAAGAAACAGTTGTTCCTCCTTAACTCGCTATTAGAACAAGCGGCCACGTGATCTGACGCTAATGATAGTATGCTGTCAGTGTTCATTACAGTCATGCGATGCAATTGGCAAAGAATAAAGTATGGTTTGAGCTAGAGACATGGTTAGAGTCTAGCTATTCTCATCTTTGATTGAGAACGAGTCCTTACCCGAATGTTTGGAGATGCTGATTGTTATGAAACCGAGCACTGGACTCGGGCTCATGACAATCCAGTACGTAACGGTGTCATGTGACTCACGGTGAGAAGTCGTGATGCCTTGTAACGTCAACGTGTCAACAACGCTAATAAATCTAGTAACGCTGTCAATTTAGGTAGACCTGATGCAGTGCGTCAAGCAACTACGTCACGGGGTCACGTGGTGTGAGACTACTTGACAACATGTCTTGACATAATGACGTCATGTAAGCACGTGACAGATGATTATTCATAGTTCCAATACCAAAGCGCCACAAAAACTTCAATTTCTCACACATGGCAATTCAGCACATAACAATTTGATCACTAGATAGAAATACAGCTGCCAATTTTAATTTCTCAGAAATTCATTTTGGAATTAAAAAAGTTACCGTGAACTGTATTGAACCGGTAACCGTTATATATTTTCCGGTTCAGTTCCGGTTCAGTTCCAAGATGGCGGCGACGATTTCGGTTTGGTTCAGATCCGGTTCGGCTAAAAATAACGGTTCGGTTCCGGTTTTCGGTTCGGTTCCGGTTCGACACTTAGCTCTGGACACTATGTGGTCTGATCGCTTCTGTCAACAGTTGCCCGTTTTCAGGTGCGAATACAAGTTAGTTGTTGTCGTCTTTCGGGGTTTCTACTTGTAGCGGTACGCAAATCTCTATGAGTAAAATCAACTTCCTATTACATTTTCAACAAATGCGTTTCGGTCGATAGTTCAGTCATTTGGGCCAACCAAGCTGCCTTTCGTTAAGGTGCATTCCAGGCTTGAGAAGTTTCTTGCAAAGAGGCTGGATAATTGAAATCTAAAGGACTAAACATCCTAGGTGTAAAGGTTAAAGGTCTGAGGGTGTTCAATTGGCTGAGGGAGATAGTAGGACTGATGAGATTAGTATTGCAGGTAGGGTTTTAAGGGATAGGATAATCCCCTTGCACGTGAAGCTTGAATAAAAATAATTAAAAAAAACTTTCAGCCTCTCTATTTTGGTGAAGAAGGATGACCAGCGAAGCTGTACTATGGCAGGAATGGGCTCGTCACGTGTGTTTCTTCTTCGTCCTCGTCTGTGTTTCGCGCTGTTTCCTACGATGAATTCCCACCAACTCGCCCAACTATCCATTCTTCTATGATAGCTGAAAAGGTTGCCGCCATCTATGAGTGACGGCGGCAACCAGACTGGTTGTCGGGTTGTCGCCGTCGCTCATAGGTGGCGGCAGCTGCCCAGAGTTTTGTGTAGTTTTGTGTCGACATTTCTTTTGTACCGGGCACGAAACTGGGGAAACTAGCGCTTAACAGCTCTTTCTCGTAAAAGTGAAATCTATTAAACCTATTAACTACTGAGCTCAGCTCACTTGGAGACAACTAGTGACTTCAGGGTAACTCTTTGGAAGTTTGGTTTTATTCAAACGCGCCATAGATTTCATTCAATGAGGTTTCAACGGCCTACACTTTTTATAGCTTTGTAAAATTGTATAAGCTAAATGCTCTGATATTTAGGCTCAGAATTGTCGCTCCGATTCCTGGAAAACATGCAAGTTTCTGTGTCGAGAAAAGTGTGATAACAACATTATCAGAAGTTTTTTCCATGAATCAAAACTGTTGTCAATTATTCACTAACCATGGGTTTAACTGGACCTAGGAAAATTACTTTTTTCATGCAATCTAGACGATTAGAAAGAATTTTAATTCGTTTCGGGTGATGGAGTAACTGTGTTACCAATTTCAACGCACGTGTACTACTATTTTGGAACTTTATTTCGTAGACGAAATGAAGAGTCTGTCCCCTTCGTATTTTATAGGCGTTAGCTCTTTCACAACGCTGCACGACCCCCTCCGAAAATGTTTCTATAACTGTTCCATTTCCATGTAAAACATGGCATCAAAGATGGCATATATCACACCTTTAGAACACTGGGGAATTTCGATCTTTACATAGGTACCGCAATACTGAATGAACTTTGAATACGTGACAGGTTTGCTGTTTACAGACTCGTTTTTAAATTGAATTGTAATGTCAAATTTTGATAATATTACCTACCTAGATTACTTTGAAATCGGTTTAGACGACACAACATGAAAATAGTTAAAATGAGATTAGAAAACCAACTCAAACCTGCTGCCACAAAAATAGAATAAAAGGCCGGTGTAGGGCTGTCTTGTACGTTTCAATCATCAACACCATGAAAGAAAAACGTTTACCTAAGATTTGGTTTGTAGTGGTTTGTTTCATGTGGCAATTTTGTCAGTATGAATATTGACTAGAAAATATCTTTACACAGATGTGAGAGGGAAGCATTATATTTTAGACCCCATATGTATCAGTTTTCCAACCGCCCAAGTCAGCAACAACTATTGCAAAATAATACATTCCGGAATGTTTTTTACGTATTTCAGCGATAAATTGATGGAATCAATATTTGACTTATCAATGAAGACTTGTCATTTGACCAATGAAGACTTGTCAAGATTTGACCAATGAAGACTTGTCAAGTATGCCCAACTTGTGCCAACCCCTTCATCCTCCTATGAATCCTATTATGATCGACCACTCTGGTGTACTAAAGGCCATTGATCAGCTGAAGGTGTCTTCTAGCTCTGGCGACGACCAAATAAACTCGAAAATATTAATAAATACTAAACACGTCTTTTCAACTTTCCTCTGCGACATTTTCTCGCAGTCTCTTCAACTTTCCGAAATTCCATGCGATTGGAAAATCGCTAACGTCATCCCCGTTTACAAAGCAGGTGTTCGCCAACTAATCAACAACTATCGCCCCATCTCGCTCACCAGTGTGTCGTCTAAACTCTTAGAGCATATACTCTATTCTAACATAATAAACTTTCTAGACTCCCACAACCTTCTTTTCGAGCATCAGCACGGCTTTCGCAAGTCATACTCATGTGAAACGCAACTAACAGCTTTTCTTACTGACGTTTACTCAAACCTTGATTCTAATAAGCAAACTGACGCCATATTTATTGATTTCTCCAAGGCATTTGACAGGGTCCCTCATCAACGTCTCTTACTGAAACTTAGAAATATTAATATCCATCCCTCAGTCGTCAAATGGATCTCCGAATTCCTCACAAATCGCACCCAGTACTCATCTATTAACAACACCAAATCTACCACCTGCACTGTAACCTCCGGCGTCCCCCAGGGAACCGTTCTTGGCCCCTTCTATTTTTAATATACATTAATGATCTCTACCTCAACATCTCCTCTTCAATACGTCTGTTCGCCGACGACTGTGTAATTAATAGAACTATTAATTCAAACCACGATAATCAAATTTTGCAGAATGACCTCGCACTTATAACTCAGTGGTGCCACAAATGGCAAATGACTTTAAACTTTAATAAATGTAAATTTCTATCATTCACCCGCAGTTCACATGTTTCATCCTTTTCTTATCACCTTTCCACTATCCCAGTAGCTACCTGTTCCTCATACAAATACCTAGGCGTTCACCTGACCTCTGATCTGTCATGGACTTCTCGCATAAATGCTGTCACTGCCGATGCTAACCGTACTCTCGGATTTCTTCGCCGTAACCTCAGACTAGCTACACCTTCAGTAAAACTACTAGCTTATACAACCTTGGTCAGATCTAAACTTGAATTTGCTTCATCCATATGGTCACCATGGCAATCATATCTAACTAACAACCTTGAATCCGTTCAAAACAGAGGTCTTCGTTTTATTTACTCTGACTACTCCCATACACTAGCATATCAGGATTACGCAAATCTGCTAACCTTGACTTACTTTCTTTACGTCGAAGGGTGTCACGTCTCACTCTTCTTCACAAAATCTTTTACTACAACAGCCATCTAAAAGTTTCTCTACTATCACCTCCCTACCGTATTTTTCCTCGTTTTGACCACTCATGTAAACTGCGCTCAATTACTTCGTCATCTGTCTCTTATAAAATGTCGACTCTACCATCTGCTATTGACGATTGGAACTCATTACCTGACCTCATTGTAAACATGACTGACACTAACAAGTTTGCTGCAGCCGTTAACCTCTTTCTTTCTGAAATACAAGTATAGGTTACAGTGTGTTTTGATTAACTATTTTTGTTGACGTTTTTATTGTGTTCACTCCCTTGTATAATGCCCCCTGGGGCCCTCAAGGAAAATAAATGATGATGATGATGATGATGAATAGAATAGGGTATCCTTTTATTTAGCTTGTATTGTTTGTGTCCAGCTTCTCGACTGGAATAAAGCCATCACTTTAATTAGATCTTCTTTTATTCTTCTTTGCTTATTACCATTTTGTCTACGCATTCACCCAGAATACAAGCCTGTAACGAAAATAAAATGTTGTTTTAGAATTTCTATGTCCAGCAGTTTCTTGACACCTTTAAGACAATATATTCTTGGCATATATCGAGATAAAAATTCCGAAAACAGAAGTTTTATATTTTTATTGACAGTTTCACCAGGCCTTACACGTTTCTGGACGATACAGTAAATTTATAACTTATCATTGATTGGCAAGTTTACTTAAAAACGGTGTTTGCAATATCATAACATAATGAGAAAAAATATTCTTATATTTTTCGTAAACTAGCAAGTGTAATAAGATATAAAATGCGTAAACACATTAGTAACGTACGTATATTTTCATCTCATGAAAAATAAAAAAAGTGATGTAAAAAAACTCGAATTTTTTTCTAATCAGTAGAAGCCGGCATTTAATATGTAGGTACGAAAAGAAAAAGCCTGGTAACTGCAGGGTGTCCCGCAAACAATTACAGGGTGAACCAGATGTCAAAGTTTCAAAGCTAACCTTTATGTCATCCAAAAGTTATCAGCGATTTTCTAAAATTTCAAATAGGAAAATGGCGGCCGAGTGCGCTCTGGAATACAAGGAGCTGAATAGCGCCACTTACAGAAAACATGTAGAAACGAGCCGCATTTTTCCATCTAAATTATAAAAAATCACATAACTTTTGAATATGACAAAGCTTAGTTTAGAAAAATGTTGGCATCTGGTTTGCACTGCCGCTACATTTGGACAGAAAATTAGCATTTGGCGAAACGCAGTTTATTTGGAAGGTGACATAAATTCTGTCAAGATTTCTTTGGGACACGCTCTTTTTCACTTCACGGGCACAGATGACTTGTGAAGCCAAAATGGCATAGCATGATGTCTGTATTATGTTCGGGAATTACAAGTTTAAAATATTGTTTTAAGATTTATATTCATAGCCTTCTTTTTCACATAATTACGTTAGTGAGCGCTTGTTTTTTTATTATTCCTGAAGCTGTACATCTAGACAATTTGCTTGGGGCAGAGGCAGATTCCAGAATTTTTATTCAAAGTAATTAGGAATTATTAGTTAATTGCAGTGTATAAATCGCTTACCCTGCGTTGACATTACACGAAAATGAACTAAAATTACAAATTTATTCAATTTTACATTTTATAAATAAAAGCAATTGTATATTATCTAATATTCATAACACATAGCAAAGCGGTGAAAGTTTCTATCGAAATCAACACACAAGATGTCCTGCTGTAACCAACAAGTCACTTGAGCCAACTTATCACATATTATTTTTTTCTTTATTGAAATAGTTGCTCTCGGATTGATTTTTGTGTATTCTGGCCCGAGATGTACTTCAAACTAATTCATAACTTTTCTTTTTTTAGTGCATCAAAAAAAAAAAAACACTTTAAAAATATGACGCACGGTCATCATAACATGGTACCAATCACCGTCCCAATATAGGTAAGACAAATAAATTGTACGTCAAGAGCATTGCCACACTACATACTCACAGGATCTTTTAAGAGTACGTATTTGTGGAGGTATATGTCGAGAAATGGCCGGATAGGCTGAAAGTCTTGGGATCCTGAAGGACTCGATCCTTGTAATTATTTAATATACAAAATTTACCGGAACAATACTCACTTTCTTTTTGTCTTTTGAGCAAGGTGTACCATCCACTACGCCGAGTCTCCACCAGGTATTTCTCCCGACGCATTGTACCTTGCAGTCTTGAACACCCTAATACCGTACGACTGTAAGGAACAAATATTCGAAATTAAACACTAGAGTTAGTTTGGGTCTTTAGCGCAGAAATGCAACGAATCGCATCAATGGCCAAGCGTACCACGATTGCATTTTTCGAATTACATTTCTTAGAAAAATGACTCATTGGGAAGCAGCAAATGTAGCGAAACGTTTAGGGTACTCGTTACTGGTTCTGAATAGGCAAAGAATGCACGCCTGGAGTGCACACTAAGGGCTGGTTCACACATTTGCGTCGACCGCGTTGCGATGCGCTGCGTCGTGCAGCACAGCGGCTCCCTATTGGCTCGTCGTAAGTGTCGCCATATCAACACAGCTCGACGCAAGCAGTGTCAACGAGATGCAAGGGTTGCAGTCGCACTCGAACGCAACTGTGTGAGCCAGCCTTGAGAGTGCACACTTATCTAAGACGATTTTTAAGATAGAAATATTGTTTCGCTGATTTAGTTGATCTTCTAGATCCGTTTCTTGGTGATGGGCGCCATGTTTTTCTTTCTTTAATTTTTAACATTATGTCCTACTGTTATCTGGAACCTTTCTGCGTTACTGAGTGCAAGACAATATTTCAAAATAAAACTTGTTTTTTATTGTTCCGTACCCTGCTAGGCATTTATCTCGTGATGCTGAAAATTGAAATTTCGTGATTCTGAGGCGCCTATGTGTCAAAACCAGAACAGTGTTAAACTATCCGTCTAATTGCCTTCCTAATCCATTGTTTTTATTAAAATGAAGGAAGAAGAACTCACTGAAAATTTAATGGTAAAAAAATCATCTCTACAAATGAAAGAAAGACGTGAGTGATATCCGTATTCTCATTGAGCTAAGCGTGCAAGCGTAAACATTGAAACACGCTTCTCCAACCTTGATTTACGTTTGCGAAAAGCAACAAGCTAAGAGCACAATTTACGCGTTTCAATTGAAGAGGCAGCGTAACATATCGTTGTGTGTCTTACAGGGCAGAAGAGTTCTAGCTCAGGTCTCAGGCACTTAACGGAGTTTAACCTTTTCGTATAGTTCGGCGTGTCAGAATCAGACATTCCTTGGCTATTTTCGTTATGTTTTGAGCTTTACGTGATAATAAGCTACATGGGCATTCTCTCCGCGCTCAATTTGTGGGATCACGTTTTATTCACTTTTGCTTTATTTAAAAAAGAAGAAGAAACAGAGGCAGGTGAATACGTCCTCTGTAATCGTCCACCGTGTTTCTTTTATATTCATTCGAATTTATGTCACCTTACCTGGCACTTCACATTTGATTTCGTACGCTCGACTACTCTAAAATGCAGATCTACATTCGCTGTCCATGTAGTTCTTTTTGTCATTAAAGTTCTTGAATAGCGTCACTGCCCATGTTGTACGATTTGGTGTAAGAATATTGTACTCACCATGTTAGCTTTCATGCCAGGCTCATACATATACACCCTCCTGCAGTAGTTTGACAGGGATGTCTTCCTGCCAGGAAGCTTGCTCGAGCGCCGTATTGTGGCTGTCTGCTTTCGTTCTCTCAAGCACCTAAACTCCGGACGGCTGCAAAATATATTTCTCACTTTAAGGACAGAAAATAATTCTAGAAAATATATTCGTCAGCCATATTACAGGCATAATTAGATTGATTGACTGAGCTGCCGCAAAGATGATTCAACATCTTTCTCACACACTGGATTCTTAAAGGGCTGCAACAATTTTCATGCGAGAAAGAATTTTTGTACTTGGCCAATATTTTACAGCTATAAGTTTTGACTTCATTCCACGTTCTTGACCTACAAAATACGCGTTAGTTTATTTCGCAACGCAATGAAAGTCAGCAAAAATAATTCAAGATAAACGAGCCGCGTTCACCTCCTCAAATCGCAGTCAGAACAAGCGGCCACGCGATCAGGTGCCGCCAATGTTCATCGGAGCCACGTGCTGGAGTTGGCAAACGACACGGCACGCGCTGACTCCCAGACACTCTAGTGAGATTTAGTATTGCGTATACGAGCGAAAGAAAGCACTGCTTGCGTTAGCGATGCGTGTTCCGCACAGCACGTGCGCGGAGCGTAAACTGCGGTCTTGCATTGGCGCACGTAACGGCACGTACGTGTAGTTTGGAGCACGCAACGTGAATGCAAACGCACATCGCTTGCGTTTGCTCCTGTAGGCAATACTAAAACTCTCCACTGTTTGGCTTCGGCTATTCCCGTCATTGCAGCCGTTGGAGTCGAGCCACCATCCGAATGCTCGTTGAGGCTTTGATTGTCACGAGCCCGAGACGAGTCCACGCAGTGCTCGCGTGTCTAATCTACGAGCAGCATTTGAATATCGTCCCCAGGGGTGCCTCACGTCAACAATGCAACTCACAATTACGTCATCGAGTTTTCCAGAGGAGGGACTGAAAGAGAAAGCCCGCTTTTATTCTTAAAGTTACACCGCGACCAAGATGCCTCTTGGTCCCACTAGTGCAAGTAAGGTAGTGTACGGTGAGAAAAATTCTTAGCCCACTATCGTTGCACGGACGCTTTTAATGATAATTAACACACAATAATTAACCAATAATTGTCTAACACAATCAATCAATCAATCATAATTAAAGATGCGCACAGATGCAATACTAATCGATTTTAAAGACCTATTTTATTGCCCCTTGTTCTAGTTGTCACACGCAATAGTTCTACAGAACAGCGCTATCGAATTTTGTGTGATATAATAGGTTTTAAAGACGAGAATCAAATAGAGAAATAATTTCAGTTAACATGTTATGCATAATCAACAGAGGTAGACAAATATAAAAAAATGGTTAAATCTTTTTCTAAGGGAAAATGTGTTCACTCTTACTTGTAAAGGTTCCTGATTTCCCTTTGGCAGCAGTAAGAGAATTGATATTGGCGCTCGTCTTTCATCTCGTAACTCATCAGGTATCCATCCTTCCAAGGGCAGTCTGCAGATCCGATGTGTCCTGTCACCCAATCACCGGCTGGATCTCCGTCATGATTGCAACCAAGGCTAAAACAGGTGACAAAACAACGATATCGTAAACTTTCATACTTTAGCAATCCAATACAATGATGTAGTGAGCAGGTGTGATACACAAAATTTGTAACACAAAGCAAAATGATCTGGCTTTAATTTTTTGATGCTATGGTTGTGCCTTCAAAGCATGTAACAAGGACATCTAGGACATACATGATTCTAGCGCAGGGGTCTCCTAACCCCGGCCCGGGGGCCAGATCCGATCCGCGAAAGTCTTCCGACCGGCCCGCGACTGGCTGCGGTCCTATCCTATGAAGCCAGGCCATCGCCCGTTTCCAGCAGACACGGCTGCTAGCGGTGCAAAAGTAGTTCGCGTATAGAAACGGCACCGCGACGAGCTCCAGATGCGCAAGACTAAGATACGAGAAAGAAACGAAAGAAACTGTAGCCTAACAGGGAACCTTCTCGCCTATTAATATTTGAACACTGTCATCAGTATATAGAATTATAATTCTTAGTCCTCTGCTCCATATCTGTGTAACTGTGTTAAAATTCCAAGTCGTTGTCATGTACATCGTGCTTAGTGTCCTCTTTTCCAACCATTGCGTATTGTCAGGATTCGTTTTATCATTCTCATTCGTCTTTTGCACTGCGCAAATGTGCCCAAGTTCCCATGCGCTTTGATTTATGAAGGGTGAGTTTTTTTTGATCACAGGTGTTGTGTATAATGTCATAATTACCTAAATATTAAACTTCAATGCAAAGTATGTGCACTCAGCCACCTCAGGTTTCTTTTAAATACTTACTCAAACATTCATATCTGCGTTTAAGTGCTTATCTAGGTTTATTTTGATTTTCTTCGTTTAAAATTACTATTTTTTTCTGGCCCTCGAGATTCTGACAGATTGGGAGTCCGGCACCTTAGCCAAAATGTTTGGAGACCTGTGTTCTAGAGGCAGAGAGCTACGTTTCTTCCGAAGACGTCGACGTCAGTGGCATCATTTTTGGCTAGTGAATATCTTCAATACTTCTAAATACTACATACAGATTACGGCCGCATACATATGTGGCCTGGAAACTTATTTAAGTGGGGTCTTAGAATTAGTTTACACTCTTCTTCTTGTACGAAGTAAGTGGTAGCCGATTCCATTAACTCGTCTAACATCTATCGTCAACCAGTCCTGCGGAATATTTTCCTTCTGTTTCTTTTATTTAAACTTAAAACACCTCGAAATCATTGTATATTTTGCGATAAAAACAATGTCCTGCAGTAGTGTTCCGTCTCAAAGGTTTTTACATAGCTTGTTATTGCCTTGGACATAGCAATAAATGCGGTAATTTTAAATATACATATGTTCGATGCACTAGTTATTTGCGTAGAAAACACGTTTTTTTCTCAAATTAAAATAAACGACTCATGCCGAACGTTCATACTTCAGCCAAATGTAGTACTAGCTGCTGTTACAAGATGTCAAAGGTCCAGAGCCTAACCTTAACTAAAAATATCTGTTTTAAGAAATGTCTATGATAAAATAAAGTTATGTTTTATTTAGAAGACAATACGTCGCAGCAACAGATGGTGGGCTCCACTAGAGGATTGGCACAGTAAGAATAAACGAACTCCGTTGTTTCTTGTCCGGAGTTTTTTCTATTCTTTCTGTTGTCAGTTAATGTTACCAACATGCTCTTCAGTTAATGTCCACTAGGAGTGAAATGCACGTGTCTTACGTTTATGATAATCACCCTAAGAAGTATATTATCTACTTTGAAGAATGGTGCGATATTACCTGAGGCTGCAAACATATTTTTAGCATGCCGCTTTATCCTCAGCAAAAAGATTTATGTACAAACTTTTGGAATGATCGTTGTTGTTTTTGTATCATATACATGGTGTCTTGATTTGTGCGAATTGTTTTATTGAGGATTTGGGCAGAAAACATTTTGTAAAACGAATTCCTGATTATCTTTAGAGATATTTTTTGTAGTTCATGTATTGTTGACCAAGAAATACTTTCACTAGCAAAAGTTTTTCCAGAAGTGTGACTTAGTGCCTTTCACATTCCGCTTATGTTTTTTGTTTTATTGCGAAAGCATTAATTGTCCCATGGGACGAAGCCGGCGGCGTCGGTAACAGTGGAAAACGGTACATGAATTTCCATTTTCTCATTGGGTGAGCGAAACGGCACCTAAAGTCGCATGGGCTTTGGCGCCTCATATTAGATGCTTCGTCACCTGAAGCCGGCGATGACGCTTGAGGTCAAAGCGGACACGCTTCAGAAATAAAACACAAAGAAAAGCACAGCAACGCAATGCTTCGTCACGGAAATCTGTCGTGAAGTCGGCAGTGTTCGCCGCGCCTGCGCAGTGGGGGAGCGTGATGTCATCGCCGGAGCGCCGTGTGCGATAGGAAGACGTGGCGCAGAGCTTGTAGGAATGCGTTGCGTGTAGGAATGCTTTCGCATTTCTACACTTAAGCAGTTTTATGTGTCTCTGCCTAATTTTTTGAAAAGCAATACTTTACATTCCAATAATTTAGAAACAGTTGTGCATGAAGTAATAAAAAGTAGTTTCCCACTCGATTTTTTTAAAAGCGTACCAAAGATACATACATTTTATAGTCATAATATTTAAGGGTCACAGAAAAAATTGGCTCCCGCTCATAACTATCCTCAGATTTAAAGCAAAGTAGGATGCAAGTGATTCATTTTTATTTGGAGGACTTAGCCCTGTTGATGTAAAAACTGGTACCACACCCTTGAAAAACTTAATAATGACCTCTGATAGAGACGCCCGTTTGGTGCTCCTACTGAGAGGTGGTGCATCAGTTCATTGAAAACAGATTTGTGCGTAACACATTACATGTTTCTAGTACTTTTTGGTAGCACATTAAGTACCCAGTTACGTTTTAGAAGGAACGAGTAACGTATTTTCGTTACTTTTCAATTAAGTAACAAGTTACATAATTTCCTTACATCCGGGAGGAACGCGTACAACACAAGTACCCAACCAAGTTCTCATCCCAGTTCATGCCTGTAAATTCCACGGCGAAAAAAAACTCTAGAAATACTGGAACACTATGTGCACGATGTGTGCCAATATAGCTACTGTTATTCCTAAATAAACATGGTAAAAAAGAGAAGAAAAATATAGGGTGTCTGAAATACCCCGGCTTGATCTAAAATGAGCCTTTAAAATCGGCGCCTGCATGTAGCAATCAAATCTTTTCGTGAAAGGTGCATTTCACAGGTCGGTTTTGTCTTGCAAAATTACAAAGCAGTAAATTCTGTTTTCTTTTTTTAATGGGGCCAAAAACCTTGTCAGTGTTAACGGCGGATGGCGACGCAGACGACCCAGTCGAGTGGCGGGGCGCGTTTGACGCACTTATTGATAGATGGCGCCGGGAACAGCGTTGGAAAGTGTTGCCGATCAGCGAAAGCAAGCAGTCGACACACGTGAAAATCCGTCGGCAGCAAGAGCGCCTTTGGCTCCGTCGTTATGCATCCGTATTTTATTTTACTTTTAGTTAATTCAAGCTTTGCTATCTTTGTTCGAGTTTATATTTAAAGTAATGGTACATTACAAGAATATTATGTGTTTTTTTAAAGACAACGGCCATTGCCAGCAGCCTCGATAAAGAGGAAGCGCCATCTACAAACACCTGCGCAAAACGCGCATTGCTACCCGACTTGGCCGTAGGCGTCGCTGTCCACAGTTTACCCTGGCAAGGTTTCACACCCTAGTTTTTATAGAGGGGGCGCTAAGCTTTGTAATTTTACAAGATTAAACGGGCATATGAAATACACTATTCACGGAAAGTTTAGATTGCTACGTGCAGGCGCCGATTTTTACGGCCCGTTTGAGATGGAGCTTTGGTATTTCAGAAACCGTATATCAAGGACGTGAAATATTGGAAGCGGCTACTGCTTCACAAAAATGACACATTCCAAGTAACAAGAAAATGACGCGTTCACTGGAGTTCACTATGCTCAAGCTGAGGTACGTGTTTCTTTTGAATAAAAGTAACGAGTGACGTGACGAAATTAATCCCTGGAGAAAAGGAACAAAAGGGACAAAGCACCAACGCAAATCTCCAAACACAGCTAGGTGAGAAGTGCACAACCGAAAAAAACAAAAACGCCTGGTCCGGGTATTGAACCTGGGACCTCTCAATTTCCAGTGGAGCGCTCTACCAACTGAACTAACCAGGGGTTAGACATCAGTAGAGTTAACATGTTTTATCAGCTTCCACAAGTCTAACACCAACAAGGTTGAAACACAAGTGACGTCCTCGGTTAATTTTGAGGAGTGAATAGCAACACTATTTAGTTACTCTGTTTCAGTAGCATATACATAGCTGATTGAAAGCAGACGAAACAGTTGAGCGGGGTGTCTACGGCATTTGCGCACAATAGCGCTTGCATTTATTATATAGCTTCTGTGTTTATATAAATTAAAACAACTGACGTCAGGAATGATTATAATGCAATTAAATGCAAAGGTGCAAGCGAGCTGGACAAGAATGATGAAAATAATCCCTGGAGAAGGGGAACAAGAGGGACAAAGGACAAACACAAATCTCCAAACAAAAAATCACCTTCTCCGGGGATTATTTCCATCATACGTCAGGAAGTTAAATTACATAGAGATCATCATCAATTTGGTTATCTGCCGATTGTTGAGTTGTCTGTTCACGGTGCGTAGCGCCTTCTCATGACAGGGGCGAAATCAACTGTTGGCAGAAGTTAATCCGACCATCAAGGTAAGCACATTTGACGAAAACATGTGCCCACTATGTTGATGCGGCCATTTTTTCTAATCAATTTTAAACCAAACAGAAATTAGCGCCACCCTTCATGGAAAAAAAATCGGTTAATATTAGTCGTGTTTTTAACGTGTGATTTCATTATGCGTGCCTACGTGCTTGTTCCCGCAATGGTTATTTTGAGATTCTGAACAATATAAGCCATCGCCAACATACATAACAATTAACCCGGTAAACATTGAGGCATAAAATATGTAGCATACTTATGCGCTAGCTCATGGCTGAAAACGTAGGCTCCGTAATAACTTGTCGGCCGGTCTTCGCACATTCCTACCCTCCATTGGGAGCATGCTGTTCCGACGTAGGCATATCCTGCAAAACGAAGCCGATTGTTGAAACAATAGTTTAGGAATGTCAGATGTTTTTCTCTTTTTTTTCCAGAACGCGGTGTGTTTTACTTCAACAAAATTTGGCGTCAAAGACTGACAGGACTTACATCCTTTAAAAGGACACTGACAATGTATTTATTATCGCCAAATTTTTATTTGCACATGGCATACAAGAGCACAACTACCCAGAACACAATTTAAGGCTCGAAATTTGTTTTCCTTCCGCCTGAAACCCGCCGAACCGGAAGTGGCCGGGATGAGTTGCGCTCACTCTCATCTTTGTGGTCACGTGCCGTTCTCTATGGTTTATAGACATGCACACCAAACCAAATATAATTAAGTCGTGCGGCACAGTCAACATTAAATTAAGAAAAATATTATGGAACCCATTTTTCGTGGCTTCTAAAAACAGTTTTTACGTTGATTGAAAGAAAAAAAGAAATAAAACGTTCCACAGACAACCCGAGGCGCTCTGTGCCTTCTCTGCGTAATTCTCAAGAAGGCCTCGTATCACGGGAGTGGCAGGCTGGACGGTCTGGACGGCTGAACGAAGCGGACTAAACGAGGGCGGCGGACGAATGGCGCAGAACCTCCACTTCAGAACTGTTGTTCGCGGTACCGGCGAATCTGTCTAACTTCGGAAGAGAAATATTTTACGACTCAAAACTGTTAGGATTTATATCCGTGCGGCACGAATGACAACCCAGCTGATCCGCACGAAGACTTCGCAGAGTCGTCGCCCTATCTCCTGGCTGAAGACATCACTCGTCTGACAAACACGAATTGTCAAGAGCTTGAAAAATACGTAAACGTCAAGCGCGAAGTGCGTACTTGGTGTTGAATATGCATGCGTACGATTTCTTTACTAGGTGCGAGTGTGGCCAATGCGTGGTGCTGCACTACTTCGAGCCTGGGGAGTGCCTCTGCAGCAGCGAAATTGGGAGCAAACTTTATGATGTACAGTCGACTGGCTGCATTACTGCGAACGAGGAGTTTTCCCTCGCGTGCTTGGCCCTTACAGTGTTGAAACTGTCGTCTGCTTCGTACGGCTGAAGAAGGGAAGGAAAAAAAACGCGGTCGGGTGTTGCCACGTGACTTCCGGCAACTCTCTTTACCTCCATTCTTCTCGCTCTTCTCTAGTCGACCTGTCGCGCCATTACTCCGTGCTCTTGTTTCAACTTCGGTTTCGAGCTGCTGCGTTTTTCGGCTTGATTAAAATATACGTGACTCGGTAGCAAAATATTGATTGGGTAGTCTTTTGACAAAATATTGATTCGCCTTACAGAATAATAAAAATATATATTTAAGGAGTTTTAGTGTCCCTTAAAATTCAGTTTATTAAGTGTCCGTTGTCTGTCTAGAGGTAATTGTAAAATCTCTCATGCGGCGTTTGAATTAGGGTCAGAATATGACAGAAGGCATAAACAAATGAAACCGCTGCTTACCCTCGAAGGAAGTGTGGTCGTATTTTAAAACTACGAGAAGTACCGAAATCTTATTGAATTCTCATTAAAAAGGCGGAAGATAGATTTAAATATTCGAATTTCATCTTCTATCTAAGCTTTTTCTCAGTTCGGAGAAGTGATTGAGTGTCAATTCAGATTAATTCAATTTAATTGGTTTCATAGTTGTGGAGGAGACAAAAAGTACTACACAGATCAGCGTGAGAAGTTTTTAGTTCTTTATAGATTTGTGAGCTTTGCTAACACAGCTCACAAATCTATAAAGAACTAAAAAACTTCTCACTGTGTGTGCGGTGGGGGGGTTGTTAAATACATTTTATGTGCGCTATATGTTAATATTCTTTTTCACCAGTTCGTCGATTGTAGATGCGACTACCTAATGAAGCATATGAAATAAGGAATTCGCTCTGGCATGCTGCGCTCTTCAATAGTCGCGACTATAAATTTATTATAAAGTCGGGTTAGGTGATTAATAAAGAATTCTACTTGTGAGCCTAATAGGATACAATTAAGAAACTTTTTATTATAATTTACCATGAGTTAACAACATTTACCAACAGTTAACAACAACAACCGAGTTTCGTGATATTGCGAAGAAAAAACGCATTATAAGATGACGGACTCACCGCCAGTCCACGACTGTAGTTTGTTATTCACCCATTCTGACATATTTTTTCTGTAAAAAGTACATTAAACAATTATATTTAAGCTAATTTTATTTCGAAGTCAAATTTGAATTAGATGGAGCAGTAAAAATTAAAATATTCCGGTTCTGGTAAGGGGTAATATCTGACTTTGGTGGTGTGACGTCATATTCATCATTATCCTTCTTCGGCGGTGTAGTGCTTCGTAAGGTACGAGTTTTCATAACTTGCTAAAAAGCGAACGTGACGTTCGCTTGTTTATGGGGCTCTTTTTGCGAATGCATAATGCTCGTAGAAGCCTTGTGAAACAGAAAGTAAGGTCTGTTCCTGAATGTGGGGTCTTTGTATTAACACAAACTCATCGGATATGCTCCTATGGAAACTTTGCATATCTCCAAATGCGTTATGGTTTAACGAAACACTCAGAATATATTAGAGTGAAAAACATCATTCCAGTAAGAGATCTGGCTTCTTCCGAATTGTTCCGAACATTCTTCCGAATGTTCGATGTTCGATTGAAAATACTTCGTTCACATAACATGTACATCTTACGTTAAGAATTATATTATTTCCAATACGAATTGTAATTATATTCATACTTACGCAGTCACCAAAAACACAATATCGGATTCGTTATACAAGCTGTATTTCTTCATGTGGGTGTTGAACTTCTCCAGTGTTTCTTTGAATAAAATATTACGGTATTTATCGTGTCCTTGCACTTTGACGATGTATGGTTCTTCGTTTGGCTGTTTAGGTGGCCAACAGAACGGAAAATAAGATATCGCCATACTGTGCGTCCTAAGACTTTTAAAATCTTGCTGTATTTATTATAAAAAACAACAGAATACTTACACTTTTGTTCATGGTTATACCAGTAATTCTGAGCTGCACCTTGGGATATACTAGGCTCGCGTACCTAAGGTTGGCCTGAGTAGAAAAGAGAAGAAACATGCATTTTCGTTTATTGGCCAAAACACTTCAAGTACTTCTTGGAAAATGCTTAGATGCTACTTTTTACTTTTTTGTGTTCTACTACAATGTGTTGCAATGAAAATGATAGCAGCAAAGGCTCGGTTCCCAAATCCATGAAGATAATTTACGTCACTGCGGCACTCAGCAAAAATACGACATTTTTTGGTTGTCCTCGATACAAAGACCATACGTCAGCATACTCCTTTAAGAGGTACACCAGTAAATACTAAACTTGATGAAACGCCAAATGCGGGTAGGAGCATTAAGAATTAATCCGAGCTGTGTTTGTTTGAAGGTAACTACTCCCGGAATTCGTAGGTTCTGGATATTATGCTATCGCGGATGACCGCAAAGATAGGCGTAGCCTATTTAATTCAAATAGTATTAAATTAAATATAATACCCACTTGAAAGGGGAAGTCGTTAGTATTTTGAACAATAAAAATGATTACTTAATAACAACAGCGTTCAGTTTTGAGAAGGAAGGTTATAATTTTTAAATAACCCCACGGAAATTTGACTTTTTAATAATTAGCTTTGACATTTCTCCCAACCTCACCACTAGGACAAGAACCACCGACTCAGGCTGGATTTCGTTTTACCGGCATTTTGTACTTAAATCGTGTCATTCCTCGAGAGATTTCGTCACTTGAGCGAAGACGATATAATTCCTGGCTAATATTTTAGTTCGGCACAGACGGCGCTCAAATTGTGCAGTTACCGGTCTACTAAATTCCTGACTTTTTATTTTCTGACTTTCTGCTAGAAGTGGCAGCGAAAAAAAACTATAATGTACTGGACGTTTGTTTTACAATTTATATAATCAGCTTTTCCATAAAAGTCGGCTCACTGTGCAGGAAAACGTAGCTAATTCTAGACATGGGTTGCAGGACTTCGTTACGCTTGTTTGCTTCTGTCAGACTTTTCTAGAAGACACCAGCTAGGAGCTTTTCTTGTGGGAGGTTAAATTAAATAATATGTGGGTCTAGAGAAATGGGGATTCTTAGGAAAGTAGTTGCACATATAGACCAAATAACAAACAAAAGAAAGTATTGATGGGATATGGATAGGATCTTACCGCATTCATTAGAACTGCAAAGTAAGTTATTACTTTATCTTTTTTGAAGTTAAATTGTTTCGAAAATTCACTATCCGCCACAACCCATACTTCAGGATAGATTGCCATGGGTATTTCATACACTGAAATATAAAAGAAAAGGAATAAACAAAACCTTCCTCCTTAAACCGCTGTAGTGAATGTTCTCAGGGTGCAACACATTACAGTTTTATTGGGTGCCAATAAGCATAAGCTTTAAACTGTACGGCGAACGTGTATGCTCAGTTGTGTAAACGATGTTGATTACTATGCTAAAAACTTTCATTTTAGTTAGTTTTAGTTTCTATCGGTTGATTAATGTCTAGGAAATAATAAGTTAATATGCGGGAATAACAAGGTTATTATAGTAAGTTATAGTCGGTGCAAAACGTACTTGGGAACTTTGTGCTTCCAGCTCTCGACTCAACGTAGTCCATGGTAGCATTTGGTGTACCTATAAAATAAACAATATTTTTCCAGAATAAATACAGAGAGGAATATATTAAAAACTGACAGAAGAGCATAAAATAGTATTTTGCCCTAGATTTTCTAAGCGACGATACCGATAGAGACCTGGTGCGTATGCTCCTAAGTGCAGATATGGAAATGAACAGCGAAAGGCATCACGCGTCAACAGGTTGAAAGTTTTTTTTTTTCGGTCTGTCTGCAATGCGCAGCGGCGATGGAAATGCACTCACACAGGTTCTATAATACAACACCAGCGAAAATTGCTTGAGCGCGTTACAACGTATTTTGTTATCAAGTGGCAAATATCAGTTTCGATCCTCTTTGCCCATTTTATAGATCCATCAACACTGATCACGCCCGTTCGAATGAGATGCTTATATTACGTTCAGCCTTCAGGTACAGATTATTGTGTTTGAATAACATAAATATGCCAGCCATCTGGAAAAAGCACCCCAGTGACTCGTTTTGGGGGCTTGTTTTATATATGCTTAGTCGCTTTAAAACTGGAGGTCTCTTGTAGGGCGCTAATAGTATTTTGAGGGTTTTGATGAGTACAAATATAATATCGTAAATTATAAACTGTACAAAGATGAAGTCTGTAAACACACTTAAGTTTCTACACTATTAAAAAAAAACGAGCATGTACGGCAGAGATGTTACATATTTATAAAAGTGCGAATAATATTAACTTTTTTTTTTTAACATTCATATGACACAAGTATACTGTCGCTTAACTCCTTACCGTAATCGTGTGGCAGATGTTGTGCTTCGTGTGCTTCAATTTCATACAGCCTGTGCGCTTTGAGTCCTTCACTGTTTCGTGCAGCCACAGGTAAGGGTTGAACTCGGAGCCTTTGTCCAAGAATTCCTTCCTGTATTTACCACGCGTTAAAAGAATCAGAGTTCATTTATGTATATCTAAATGGTTATAAGCAGCTGAGGAAGCTGTGCAGTTTTGTTAGTTTTACTTGTTTAGTAATTCGTGAAACACGTTTAGGACTTGTGGGGGTGGTAACAAAACGCATTGTAATTCCTAACCTTCTGAATGCTCAGTATGTTACAAGTATTTTAAATGCGCAGAGTATAAATTAAGATATTTTTATTTATTTGTGGTATGTGCTGGAGCTTTGAAGAAATTGATTAATGGAGTTTGTTTTCACGCTGCCCTAACCACCGAACAATAATTACGTTTTATGAAAAGGACTATAAAACTTGCGAACTGATCCGTGTGAACTTTAAAACTGAATGTTTACAAGCGAGAAAAATGTTGTTGCAGTGATAAAATTTATTAATAGGAGTATAAAAATGTATGCAATGAAAAAGTCTATATTATAATAAATTAGATAAAGAGATATATTAAACCTAGGAAAACGTTCCCTTATGATTATATGTTCGAAATCATAAAATACTCACCACTTCCACTCCATCCTCGTCTGTGACTTTTACAGAAGCCATGTGGGTAGGATCGTGATATATGTCTCGTTCGGCATCTTCGGCTCTCACCTGTAAACATGTACCACACATAAGTTTGATTCATGTCTAACCGACTTTCATTCTGCTTGTTCTCAAGGCATCTGTAAAGAAGAGTTTTTGTTTTATGATGCAGCGCTCAGGTATGGTTATTTGCTGACTCGCCTCGATACATAAGAAGCATGCCAATCGCCGTTTACCCAAATTCGTCTAAGTTGGATATGTAGGACCTTCAGATTATAAGCAAACTGTGTGAGTATGAACTGCTTTGCTTTCAGGACGCATTTTTTTTTCAGGAGATTTAAAGTATTTTATTCGGTCTTTTCTTGCCTTTCTACTTAATGATGCACCGGCTCGCGTATAAAAATTCTTATAAGCATTAAGAAAACAGAAGACAAGCGTAACAATGAGTGGAAGACTTGAGCCGCGTGAGTTCTTAATTCATGAGTAGTTTGAGGTGAAACTGCTAGGCTGTACAATACATATAAATGAATAGATATCTATAAGATAATTTCATTGCCAAAGACATGATGGCAAAAACAGTTTCCTTGTTACAGCCACCTAACCAGCTTGCGTTAAAAAAAATCACACGAGAACCAAGCATGGCGGCTTATGTCGCGACCTTTTTGTATTTGCGATGCCGCAAGAATAATTCTGACAAAACAATGAACTCTTTATTGCCGCACCGAGCATGATGTTAGCACGTAAAACGCAGTGCTCTGTGTCAGTATCACGCACTTAACCTTCCGAATTAGTTTTTTCTTAGGTGTCGATATTCGCTGAACTTCCACCGTGAATCGCAACAGTTGCTTTTAATGTGATACTTAAAATGCTGGTGTCACTCAGGCAAAGAGTGTCGACCAGGCAAGAAATCTGCATAGTCAGGTGGAATGAAATTTGGTCTTAACACACGAGCCTAACAGTTTGCCTTCGCAATGTCGTTTGAAATACATGAACTGCTGTCAGCCCTACAGGGAGCGTCACTCAGCATGTGTAGATATAATTTAGTAGAGCTTTTCGAATAAGAAATAATGATTTTTATTAGTGTGCACGATAATAAGACATGACAACGTAATTTTATCTGGATTTCGAGCAAACCTTCACCCCTCCGACCCTAAAAGTGAGAAGGTTCTGATGAACACCTTACAAAATGATGCATGCTCTTAAAATTGTCAATGCTAATAGACGTTCTGGACATCTCAACAATTGTCTGGGTTTTATCAACATTTAGCGGTGGAACGAACAGACTTTGAATAAATATCATGTGTGCGCCCAGACAGTTTGCGACATTCCGCACAAAATATTGCTGTTCTTTCTTTTAACTACGAGCCTGAGCACAGTCAACGGCTAGAAGATGTAGTACATTGTTCGACACTGTTTGGCGCAAACACGACGTCCGCGCTTCTCTGCATTTTACTTATACAGAGTTTTGACCTAGTACCAGATCTTATCACTTGGGTTACTTTCCTGATGAGGACTTTTACCCCACTGGCAATATTTATTACAGCAATTTAGATTGAGGATAGACGAAAATGGCTCGAGCAACAGCCTAAGCACTTCTCATGAGTTGCGAATGCGAAAGCATGCACGCCGTTCCTCCCTTTCCTTATTTCGTCTGCGGGGTACTTGCGTCGATGGTCGAGCACGCGCGCTTTCTTGCCACGCTGATCTCGGGCTTGGAGCGGTGGAGCCGCTGCCTCGCGGACACGCAGCGCCATGGGAAGGCGCTGATTGAAACTGACGCGCGGCTTTCTTCATAACACTGCCGTTTTGCGTGGCTTTCTGCGTGGTTCCAAAGCTTGGAGGCCTCAGATCACGGCTTCGGGAATCTATCTCCCGTTTGGCGCGGCTGATGACGTCAGCTCATTTCATAAAAGAGCACGCTTTCAATGAAAACAAAAAAAACGCCTGAGATCGCTTTCGCGCTTATAGTGTAGTGCTGTGTACAAGCACGAAGGCACAAACTAAAGAGGCGTAAGGTCTCGGCACTGTGCTTGATTAACTTAGCTGAAATAGCAGGACGCGTAGTAAGACCAATAGCGTCGTGGCACGTTGCGCTTTTCGCTCTTGCTTGCCTCGACTTAAAGACTGGTTAAAATGGATCTCAGGTGAAAGAAGACTAGCGGAAGACTGGCATTGGTAAAGGTGCGTTGTCGGGCTATTGGTTCGATTTATCAAATTAGCCAGCAAAGAAGCAATCAGGCGATTGTAATATGCAGGGACAGCAATAGACAGACGCAAG
Source organism: Ixodes ricinus (assembly GCA_037355805.1). Lineage (NCBI taxonomy): Eukaryota > Metazoa > Arthropoda > Arachnida > Ixodida > Ixodidae > Ixodes > Ixodes ricinus. Next base: position 94,271 of record JAZHYW010033611.1, read on the forward strand.
TGCTGGTCTGGCATATATTGTCCTGTCTTTGTGCGCTATTTTATTCGATAACTAAGACTTGCATATTGCTGTGACTAAAGAGTTACGCAATTGTTAACGGGTCACCAATATAGATCAACTCCACTCTCCTGACGTCCCGCCACCGTTGACGGCGCCGCTGTTGGTAACGCATGCGCAGATGCTTCACCTCATGTGTGCGCATCTGACCATTGCCCAGTCGTCCATCGGTTCATCTGTCCATTGCCCGGACAAATCCCGGTGTGGGCGAACGCGGGCTCTGCTTGCGCAGCGGTGCTGGTGCATACGCTACACTCATCCTTAGATTCAAATTCAGTGGGTCCTCGCAGACCAAGCTTCATGCTCTCTGCTTTCCAGAGCGGTCAGCGCAGTTTTGTTGATGGTCATTGTACTCGGATTATTTGGGGAGTCCGCCGGAACGACCCCAGACTCCACAGTGCAAGGCATGATTTCGAGAGATGCTTCCCTGTGCTAGCGCTCTCCGCAGCGAAGACGACGTTATGCGCGCCGCTAGCTTTGTCTGCAGAGTTGCCGACCCGCAGGAGGGTTGCGGGACGGCGACGGCGTTACGAAAATCCCTTAATAAAACAGAGTCTCTAGAGATACTCTCCGGTAAATGTACCTCTCATCAGCAATACCCGACTATGTACAAAAGGAAAAAACCTCCTCCTCCCGCCCCTATCTTATCCCCCCCCCCCCCCCAAAAAAAATAAAAAAAGGAATTGGATATTTTTAGGTCGTGTATTTATTTTTCCTTTTGGACGTTGAAATTTTAAGTCATCCTTCAAAGTGCTGTCCGCTTCGCGTACAATACAGTTGTTTGTTTTTGCTATTTTGTTCATCAATACTCTCAACATATACTTATGCCGGACGCAGCAACCGCGATTGCGTTTCGCCGAAGAAACATTGAGGCAGGTCGCTTGATTTATCACGCGGTATTTTCTAGTTCCAATCTCGCCCTCTGCGCACGCACGTATATATATCTCCATGTTGGGTTTGTCAAATTAGCATACGATAAATTTCTCATAAATAATAGTGACCTCGCACCGGGCCTATGCGACAGCAGAGGGAGAGCCGCCGGCGAAGGAAGCTCCAATTATTCCTGTGGCCTGATTTATCTTTAAAAAGTGAATCAACATGCTTTCTGAGGTGAAAGTGGGGTTATTGGCCGACTGTGTTGTAACAATATTTTTAATATACGTTAGAAATGTAGTTTTCTCATAAACAATTTTTTAAAACACCACATCAGTTGAAACAGCACTATAGCCTATAGCACGGTATAGTGCGGCCACTGCTTCCTACGCTGTAAAATGAACCGGATCAAATAGGCGCGCTTGAGCATAGAATGCTCAAACGTTGACTAAATGTGCATTTAGGTGGTGGATATTACCTTGTGAAATTTCAAGAACTTCCCATCCTGTAAAAAAGTTGGGCCAACAAACCTGCCGAAGTTAACGGCGGATCTGTTCGCAGACGACCGAGTTACCGATGAATGTAACTTGTGGCGCCATCTACCGAGAGGCGCAGCGAGCGGACGAAGCACTCTGTTCTCTGCTAGCTGCTTCTTTCGGTAGATGACACCAAAGCTTACATTTATCGCTAATTCCCGAGTCTCACTCAGAACGACACAAGAGAAACAGCCGACACCGACAAGCCTTAAACATGTGCAGCATGCAAGCGATGGCACCTGTGGCAGGCTTGCAGTATCTCGGTGGCCGTGAAGCAACCAGGAGTGACTGCAAGCTTTCCAGCGTGCCTTCGCGTGTAGCATGCACGCGCTTGAAACTTGTCGATGTCGGTTGTTTCGGTTTGTCGCACTAGTGGGACTCGGGTCGAACTGGACCGTCTGCGCACACGTTCGCCGTTGACTTTGACAAGTTTGTTGGACAAGCACATCACCTGCTGATTGTTTTTTTAATAATAAAATATAATATAATATCTTTATTTGTCTCTGGAGAGCCGCGGCACAGCAGAAAGGCAGCAGACCGTACCATGCAGGACCAGTGGTACCACGTCTATACTCTGTTTCACCTTGTGTTGTACCGCAGGAAAGGCTACAAGCTCGAGCTCCTTGCTCTAGGGCACATTTCGGCGGCACAAGCTCTCGTGCACCAAGGGCAGCTGCCAACGCTATGAGCTCGCGCTTCTAGCCTTCGCTGCGGTACAACATAAGGTGAAGCGGAGTATAGACGGATGATTATGCGCTGATAAAATATACAGCATGTATGACGATGTTGAAATTGAGCTTGTGGTCGAGGGTGCGGGTTGATGTGCCATGTCCAGCTGGTAGAAGTGTCTTGGCAAAGGGTGGTATCGGTTGACTTAGGCTCCCTAAAGTTATTGTCCAGTGATATCCGGAAGTTACTAAGTTTTTGGCGCTTGTCACGTAGAGAGGGTCTAAATATAGTCATATGTGATATTTATTTCATTAAAAGACGCACCGATATTTGTTATATCAATTATGAACATCGATACGAAACTTCACGCAAAATTTCGAAAGTATACATGGTTGGTCGTATCGTGACGTCACATAAGACATGGTAACGTCGCATGTCGCGGGCGTTGACTTAGTCCCGTCTTTGATCATCATGGTTGATGGTACGTACAAAGATCATCGTGGAAGAATTGAGCTTCCCTCAATAACGCAAATGTTAACTTTCTTAGAACCAATGTATTTTACTGAGACAGCAGTCAAAAGCTGAGGTGGCTCTCTTTGCATGATGTCAGTTAAAAGCTTCTGCTGTTGCCAATGAAAACGCTGTGTGTTTTGCAGGTGCAATTTGAGCAGTTGGGCTCTGTTTCAAACTGAATTACTTGTGCGAGGATTAAAAATTCGAATATTGTGCGGATGCTATTCCTAAGAGCGATGACAATAAAATTTAACTGTTTTATGAAAGACAATATTTTACCCGACAATCTCTTTAATGATTGCGATTACACCATGACGCATAAGACCCTTAGTTCAAGATAATTCAAACAGTTAGTTAGACTGTTTTTAAGGTGAGCGCGTTGGTATTGAATGAAAACTTACTGAAAGAATTACACTTAGAAGGGGTGACCGTCACAACTACCGAACTAATTGTGACAATTACGTTCCCCCTAACGTGCGTCGAACCCAATAAAAATGTACTGAAGACGGTATCCAGGTAACAGTCGCCTCCTTAAAAGAAAAAGTATGTTCGAGTTAAAACCAAACACTCGTTATACTATTAGAACTGAATTTCCTTATATCCGTACAGACCTGCTACATCTGCGCGTCCCCAATTTATGTTTCCGTGTGACACTTCGCCCTTTGATTCCCCGTGTTGGCCTGTGCCCTACATGTCCGTACGACTCCGGCGTCAAGCGAGCCAAACACGCAAGCACAGAACCAGACAGCTGCTGAAGTCAATCAATTGGCGCCACGAGGACGAGGACGAACGGAACACGGAAAATAAACAGGCACTGACTCACAGCTGTGAAGTTTTATTCAGAGTCATGAAAAAGAAAAGCCGGGCAAACATACAGTACACTCGTGGGCGAACGTAAGCACGTACACGGATGAAATTCAGTGACGTATCCAGGAATTTTTTTTTCGGGGGAGGGGGGGGGCTGTGGTCCCTGGACATTACTGGGCGTCATCCGACAAAATTACCATGAAATGCTTCGCCGATTCCACCAAGTGCGAGTGTCTGGGCTGGATTAAGGCCGACCTACACAATCGTCTTCAGGCAAGAACAAAACCAGTTCCGACTTTCCTTCTCTCCATTCACTTTCGCACTCTTCAGACCCTCCCTCCCTACAGGAGCGAATCCCTAAGCTACTCCCCGCAAAAGGGAGGAGGGTCTCCCTTTCCCAATTGCAAAGGAGGAATTGAGGAAGAGCATCCTCCTTTCTGCCTGCTTGTCGGCCTTTAACAATATTTGGGGAAACCGGAAAGCTGCCCGAAAGCTGGAAGCACTCCTCATAATTCCTATGCCCAAGCCGGGAAAGGACAAGGGCACCCTCACCAACTACAGACCCATCTCTCTCACATCACGCACCTGCAGGATAATGGAACGCATGATACTTGCTAGACTAGAATGGCTACTCGAATCCAACAACGCTCTTATACCCTGTACAGACAGGGTTTTGACCCGGCCTCGGCCCCCAGAAAAGCCTAGTCCTCGTATCGCCGGGCATCATTCGCAACATCAACCCTAACCTTTGATGATCAAAACTATCATCCTAGTTGACGTTAAAAAGGCTTTCGACTCCGTCCCCCACCCGACAATCATACAGGAATCACAGAGGCATCACCGGGAGATTCCTAAACATTATTCAGATTTTCCTCAAAGGAAGAACCTTTATCGGTCCGCTGTGGAGCCCACTGCGGTGATTACAAGGCAAACCTCGTGAGAGTCCCACAAGGCTCCGTCCTCTCACCAATATATTCAAAAATTTCGATGGCAGCCGAACTCCATGAACTGGGAAATTTTGCCAAGCTAGGCTTCACGACATACACCGACGACGCATCAATCTGGACCAGGAGTGACCACATCGCAAGTGAACAAGACACACTTCAAGCCGGCTTATATATGATCAAAACCCATCTCCACAAGGTTGGCCTCCAAACCTTCCCGGAGAAGACAAAACTATACGTCGTCATATCTCCCAAACGACAGCGAGAAACGAAGATCGGCAGTCAACTCCATTTCATTCTTGCAGGCAAGCGAATCCAGCCCACTACATCTGTCAAGATGAACGGGCTAACCGTGGAGGGGACAGGCAAGGGGGACATTTGACTTCAAGACACACTGCGACACTGCAACTCTGCCCTCAATGCCACCAGAAGAATCTGCAGCGCCAAGGGCGGTGCAACGGACGAGATCGCCAGAAGGATGGCAAAGACCCTAGTAGTCTGCCGAGTCCGCTATGGAGCCCTACGCTGCAGGCTCACCAAGGCACAGAGGCAAAACCGCAATCCCTGAACCACTAAGCCATGACGATCATCACGGGCCTTCCTGGGTTAACCCCGTTTGGGACACTAAGGAAGCACGCACAGATCAACTCACTTAAGGATACCATGATCGCCTGCACGGTTGCACATAGTGAACATCTCTAGTACTCCGAGCAAGGAGGGAAAATCCTTAACAGAAGGCCTCCCTGACACTCCCCAATAGCTTCCCCTTGGGAGGATCACAAGGACATCACTGAAAACAAGCCAACTGCCCAAAGAGGCGACTCCCAACTGCACGCGTGAACAAAAAGCACACTCCAAAATGGTTGAGACCTGGACCGACCCCACTTCCATCATGGGCGCCTACACCGACACAGCCGCACAAGACTCCTAAGTTGCCCTGAAGACCGCGGCAGTCTCCTTTCCGGCTCTCAGCTGCATTTTCGAAATTCTCGACTGGGCTTCCAACACACACCTCCACCAAAGGGGGCCTACTGACAGCGATTCAACTCGCCCTCGAAACCGCTATCAACTCAGAAAACCCACTTCTTCACCAGCTCCGAGTCTTCTGGGACTCGCCGGACTTAGTCACAAAATGCGGAAAAGCAAGGAGCTCGAGCCGAATAGTTCGGGCAATCAAGTAGCTCGCCTCACGACTCCTGCAGAAGGGAAAGACCATCCAAACCTCCTGGATCCCAGCCAGTGTTGGCGGTAACGCGTAAGAAATAACGGCGTTACCAGTAACGCGTAACTTTTTTCCGTAACGTGGAACGTACTCGTTACTTTTTCAAAACAGTAATGGGTAACGTGCTTACGTTACTTATTTGAAGTAACGGGTAACCAAGTTACTTTACTCGCTACTTCTTAGAAAGCATAACTGTCCATGGAGCGAACCGACGTCATCAGCTTTTGAAGCCGCGCCAAACGGCACCTTCACCCTGTCCCAATGGAGCGAAGCTTGTCGTCTGTAGCAGAAATCTGATGAATAGGCTCCAATTGGCTGGCGCGCCTCATAGTTACAAGGAACGAGGCTCCCATTGGCTCTCGCGCGGCGTAATTCCAAGGAACGCCACCAGAGAAGCCCTCTCCATGGCGGCGCAGCGCGCAGCGCACGCAGCGGTCCGGCCGCCGGTAAGAAGTGCGGGCCTAGCCGCAGAGCCCGCACGGGCAAACTCCGGAGAGGCTGCACGGCTGAGCTCAACGCGGCGCGGAAACCTCACGAGAGCGCGCGCTCGGCCGTAGGCCGCTACCTCGGCAGTATAGCGAAACGTGGCCGTCCACGCCACTTCGCCGCAGACAAACTAAGGGAGCGGTAGAACGACATTCATGCTTTTGCCTTCACAACTCATAATAAGTGCTTAGGTGTCCTCAAAATGTTTCTTTCCAAGACTAAAAAAAAATACATTTCAATTTCTTTCTGTGTTTGTAAACGCCATGCCATGTGATTTTTTTTTTGTCTTTGGGCTTTTTCTCGTGAGTATTTAGGTGAAACCGTAATAAAGGTTAAGTGCTTACGTTCAGTTTCTGCATGGTCAGAATGTTTCTTGAAATATGGCGTTTATGCATACCTGTGACGTAAAAACAGTAAAACGTGTTAACTCATAATTAAAAAAAGTAACGCAAAAGTAATTTGCGTTACTTTTCATCGGTAACGGCAACGCGTTCCTTTTATTTTGAAGTAACGTAGGTCGGTAGCGCGTTACTTTTTTGCAAATAACGTGTTTCGTTACTTTTTTTGCAAATAACGTGTTTCGTTACTTTTTCAGGATCCGGCTGGTCACAACCCCAAGGAATACGACCCGGACGAAGGACGGGCCCACATAAAGAACAAGTACCGAACAACGCTATGGGAGAAACTGCCCCTAACGCGGAACCACTTCCCAAAGGTTTCGGCAAAAATGCGCACCAACACCACACTCACGCCCGCCTGCATCGTACCCTGGAGCAAAGGAACCAAGTCTGAAACCTGCTCCAGACGCAACATGGGCAAAAGGCAAACACTCACCACATTTTGTGGGAGTGTCCTAAATCAAGAGAAGTCGGGACCAAGCAACAACCCCCAGATATCCGCTCTCTCCAAGAATGGACTCGCCCTTCTGGACCCGAGGGCGACCGAAGAAGAGCCCTAACCGGCCTCCTGGATTTCATCTACGAAGCCAAGTTGAAGATCAACATATGGGGGTATTCACTGGCCGCCATATTTGGGGTCAGTGTTTAGAGCGCATGCTCAGAACGAGCTCACATTAATAGGCTGCCAAGACCGGCAATCTTGAGGGTGCGGGGTGTACGTTGCAAAATAACTGTGGAAGCTAGCCATCAGCACGTGCTCAGCAATAGCGCACACAGATATGGCCGCCAGTGAATACACCCTATAGCATCCAATGTTGGGAAGATTCTCAAGTACATTGTACAGTACCACTTCAGGTAGGTTCAAGAAAGTTGTGCTTTACCTGAAGTACTATCGGGGGAAATGAAATTCGAACAGAAGAACGGGTAGCTCTCCTCGGTAGAGGCGACGCCGCCTGGATGTGGGCCTAGGGGCGAGGTGTGTAGCCTACCCCGATGTGTACACGCCCTTCGCTCGGCGCTTCCCAAGCTTCGGCATTGCGCCGCAGCTTGGGAAGCGCGAGGCGCGAGGAAGCTCGTGGCTATACTCCGTTTCACCTGATGTTGTACCGCAGAGAAGGCTAGAAGCGCGAGCTCAAAGAGTTGGGAGCTGCTCTTAACGCACGAGAGCTTGTGCCGCCGTGATGTCCCCTAGAGCAAGGAGCTCGCGCTTGTAGCCTTTCCTGCGGTACATCATAAGGTGAAACAGAGCATAGTAGCAGCTAGACCGCACGCTCAGCCAGCGCGCGCTCTAGCTGCTACTATACTTCGTTTCAGCTTGGGTCCAGACGCAGGCGATGCTACAAGCGCGAGCTCCGGGCTTTCAGCGTCCCTGCCAAGCACGCGCGCACGTGCAATGCAAGAACTGTTCAGGGGCACACGCTCGCGCTCGTAGCATCGGCTGCGTCTGGACCCAAGCTGAAACGAAGTATAGCGGCGATCTTCCTCGCGCCGCACGCGTCGAGCGAGCAACGATAGCGGTGATAGCTTTCAGCGCACCAAGAGGCGCAATGCCGAGGCTTGGGGAGCGCCGAGCGAGGGGCGTATACACATCGGAGTAGGCCACACAACCTCGCTCCTAGGCTCACTTCCAGGCGGCTCCGCCTGTACCGCGACCCTTGCGCTCCTCTGTTCGCATTTCATTTTTCCCCGATAGTACATTCTCTGTGCATGTAGTTGTACAATAATTAAAGTTTTTTTTTTGTTTTTTTGGTATTTTTCGACGAAAGTACAGTTCACGACTTAAATTACATTCCCCAAATATGAAAAATAAAATGGCATATGGTTATGTGGAAACGCGCTGCCGCCTTTTGAGACATCATCATCACCATGATAAAACCTTTATTTGGGCCAATAAACAACCAATAATGGTCTGCGATGTGGCACAGTGAAGAAGTCGTATCTGGTCATTTCTCCGAGTGATGTAATGACGGCTATAATACCGATACAAATAAGCGCCTTATAAGTTGATCGTGTAAATAGTTCGTCAGCGAAAGTTTCCAAAAATAACTGATGCATCCCCGACTACTCCTGGGGCAATGCAGAGCAGTTTGAAGAAAAACACTGTATTGGCGACGAGATGTTTCGGTGGCTCCCTCTAATGGTTCCTGTTTGTGACATCACGACTGGGACTATCGATCTCCAGGGACAATTTCGACGGTGTGTAAAGCACAGTCCCAGTCGATCGCAGATAGTCCCCAGCTTTTGCGCACGGTACCTAGCTTGAACCAGATGGTCCTTTCGGGGAGCAACTGGGAGTTCAGAGGACCAAATGCTGCCGTTAGTCCCTTGAGGCCAACTTTTTCTTAGAGTGTAGTCACCGCTACCTAAACCAACGCCATCAAGATTGATGGTCTCTCATTCTTCTTATTTTTATTAAGGACAATAGAATTCATCCTACTAAAGACGTCATAGTGGGTGTCTGACCAATCGCGGAAGGCCGATCGAAGCGACGCTCTTGGTCACGCACGTCGCCAATAAGGGAATGAAACCGCGTCAGGGGGAATCGGTGGCCGAGTGGGCTAGCGCACACCAGTTCGGAGCACGTGGAGCGAAAGCTCGCGCTGCAGAGCCCAGGGATCCTGGGCTCAATCCCCACCCCTGCCCGTTTCGATCTGGATGAGCATCGTGCCGGCGTGCGGTCGTGGATCACTATACTGCGTGGTGAAAGTTAAAGACCCCAGGCTAGCGGTTGTACTGCACTGGCTAAATTGCTCATCTACAGCTGAGAGACAAGTCGCCAGTTGAGGCAGACTGACTTCAAGCTGTATAAACATGCACATAAAAAAAAAACCAAAGGGCGTCATGAAAGACTGGGAAAGTAATGGTACTTTACTTTGAAAGTACATTTATTGTACTTTACTTGAAATACATTGCACCTGGTGTACTTACTACTTTATTTAAAGTACATAACCTCTCATTTACTTTGTACTTTAATTCAAGTACTTTTCTAGATATACTTTACCCAACACTGATATCTCCCTTCTTCGTTTCTTGCCAGCATCCAGACCGCGCAGTCACCAAAGTCCTACCTCTTCCCCTCCTTCCCTGTCTCGAGGACAATAAACGCTTTCCGAATGAAGGAATGAGTGAATGAATAAAACTCACACAGAAAAACCGAGCACACGAACACACACGAACACAAGTACACAAGCTCAAAGTCACATGCATGCACACACACACATACGCACACATGTGGCCGCTCAAGCACATACGCGAACACACGCACACAGACATGCAACTAAACAAAAGCGCGCACACCCGTACACACACGCACTCGAATAACGTACACAACCGAAAAGGGGCGCACACGAATACATAACGTGCACGCACGCAAGTACACATACACGCGCAAATACCAACACACACACACATACGAGAACATATGAGCTCTCACGTGAACACAAAATGCGCAGGCACGGGCACGCGCAAATAAACATACAAAATCACACACACACACAAACACACACGAGCGTGTGCGCTGTAGCACACAAAAGCGAGCAACGCTCAAATGCACAAACGCACACATGGATCCGCACACGCGAACAGACACAGCGCATATAAACGCCACACACACAAGCTTTCTAGGAGATCCACACACGCAAACACGCAAATACGCAAGCACACACACAACACACACGCACCCTTTCCATGAGATTTCGTGCGTCACTGCTCACATGATTACAATACATGCCCTCGCAGCTAACAAGTGTTTCACTTATCCGTATGGCTGTGTTGGCCACCGGAAACGATAATCTGCGGCCGCAATGAAACCGGCAGATGCGACATCCGTTTAACTTAGGGAATAGCATAGCGTATAGTAAGTCGCGAATTGAGCTTAAAATCCATTTTCAAAGCAGGTACCGTAATGTCTTTTTTAGATTATTATTATTTTGCTGGTTTGCTGCGGCATTTCAACGACCAGAGGCGCGTTATTTTCTTCGTGGATCTTCTCCGCTTTCTCTCGTCTCATCTCTCGCGTGACGCAAACTCGTCCCATTGCTTTCGCTGAGGACGAGTCCAGCCTTTCCCAGCTCCCTCAGAGATCAAAGGCGGTTCTCGTGAAGCAGGCCGTGCGGGACAAACGAGCTGTCTGCCCTCAGAGCGGCAATTGATCAGACATCAGGGCCCGACAGGCCGTTGCATAAATGATCGGCTGTGAGACACTTGTCCAAGCTCGGCCCTTTGTTGAACACCGTGTCGCGGGTGATTCATCTGAGCCCGGGTCCTTTCGCGGCCCGGCCCCCTGGATGCACTTCACTCGGCAGACGCCAGCGCTGAATGGACGATATCATTGCGGAGATGCGAAGGCATCGTGGCACTGCCTCACTTTCACTTCTCTCCAAACAAATCATATATATATATATATATATATATATATATATATATATATATATATATATATATATAAGATACAACGAGGGGAAAAGTTTTGTTGGAGTTCCAATGCCATTTGAATTCAATAAACGTTTTCTCAACCTGAACCTCAAAAGTTAGGTTGCTTATTATTCTATACTCTGTTTCACCTTATAATTTACCGCACGAAAGGCAACAAGCGCGAGTTCCTTGCTCTAGGGCACACCTCGGCGGAACAAGCTCTCGTGCGTTAAGAGTAGCTCCCAACGCTATGAGCTCGCGCTTCTAGCCTTGTCTGCGGTACAACATAAGGTGAAACAGAGTATAGCCGGGTCCTAATCCAGTAAATGCGTATCAAAATAATACCTCGTAACTTATAACCAGTGTTCCGTGTTTTCGAAGTTAATTTGTTTTTTTGTTGTTGTTGTTTTGAAGTCGGGGTGTTTTTTTGAAGTTTATATTTTTGGACAGATTCGATGTTTTTCGGTATTCCCCAAACCTCAGGGAGCATGTCTGTGATCTGAACACAGGGAAACCACCTATTAGAGATTGATACGATAGAGGAGACTATTTCTGAAGACAGAAGTAGCCTCCCACCCAGTTAACAGCAGTCTGTGTTCCAGATCAACGCAGAGAACTATAGATAAAGATTTCTTCACGTGAAGTTTGGGCTTTTCTAACGCAAGGACAACTTCAATTCGGTGTTTTCAGTTTTTTTCGACCTGATTAATACCGACTTCGGGGTTTATCGGTATTTACCGACAACACGGAACCCTACTGATAAGCTGCCAACCCGTGTCATCATGTCCAGCAATCTAATCACCTTTTAACAAAGGATGAAATTATCGCGCTAAGAGTAAACGTGGCAGAATCTACAAGAGCGAGCTCCGGGCCCTCAGCGTCCCTGCCAAGCACGCGCACTCGTGCAATGCAAGCATCGTTCAGGGCCACATGCTCGCGCTTGTAGCTTCGGCCTCGCTCGCACTCGAAGTGAAACAGAGTATAGATAAAAGACGTCCAGTAGACCATACTTCGTTTCAGCTGAAGTCTAGACGCAGCCGATGCTAGAAGCGCGAGCATGTGACCCTGAACAGTGCTTGCACTGCAGGAGCGCGCGTGCTTGGCGGGGACGCGGAAAGCACGGAGCTCGCTCTTGTATAGCTTCTGTTACGCTCAGGGTTTTCTTTTTCATGAGCCAACATATCTTAAAATAAAACGAATTAAGAGTTTGCACTTAAATCGACATCCTATTGGCAACGTGACCGATCGAAAGCGTCGCGGTGGTCGGCCCTCCACGATTGGCCGAATGCTGACTTTGACGTCAGCAAAGGATTCCTCATCGACGGAAATAAGAGTAGTGTAAGAACTTCGATTTTGACTGTGTTGGCAGTATTGGTTTAAAAGCGCGATGATTTCCAGCTTCCACCATGCTAATTACAAACACCATCGAACTTGTTGCTCACAGGGTAATGACGTCACGAGAGGTAACCATAGGAGGGCGCCACCCAAATATCTCGCCGCTAATAGACCTTTCCAAAAAAGAGCTTGTGGCCGGTGCCATTTTGAGTGTTCGTGCGTATGGCGCGTGCTTTGCTCGCTCTCCGAGGCGACGAAAACGCACGTGCGGGGCTGTGAAGATCGCACGCTCTACTGTGGTTTTGTAAACATTGGAAAGGTCTATAAATAACCGAAAGCGATCCTCAGATCCTCAGCGGGGTTGAGTATCGCAGTTAATACAGTTAATCTAGATCGGATCTGTTGGATCTGTTTTCAAATGTTCATCTCGAAACATCTTTCAAGTTGTTGCTCCATGTGCTGCCGTCTGTGAGTAGCCGCGCGAACCAGACGTTTTGTTTCCGCTTCTCTTCCTGTGCATGCGTAGTCTGCACGTGACGTCACGGGGACGGAGGGGCCACGCGCCCAGTGGCGTAACTAGGGGGGGGGGGGGGTACAAGTGCCCCGGGCGCCACTTGGGAGGGGCGCCGAGCCGAGTCCACCCCACATGTGCCCAATGGAAAAAAATGGCAGCGGGGCTACGTGAGGGACGCGAAATTTCATTTGCCATGGGCTATGAGGGGCGCAAATTTCATTTGCCATGGGCGCCGTCATAACTAGTTACGCCACTGCACGCGCCATGCTAGTGGTTGACTTCGCACCCCGCGTAAGCACTTACCAAGGCGTATAGCAAGCCGGCCCGGACACATGCGCAGACGTGTACCGTCTTTTTGATAAAGGTACTATAGTTTTCGACATGCGAACCTTAAACAACGTGCCGAGCTTACCATGATAACTGTTCAGCCCACTGGTTCCGTCAGTAAACGTGCGGAATTTTCCGGCATCGGTGCGATCGCGACGAGGAGAAAGTATCTGTATGTGGCGGCAACGATCCGCCGACGCAAGCGCGTATCTTCGGGAATTTGACGCGAAGGACTGTCGCGTCGGCAGAACTACCCTCATTACGTGACTCAATACGTATAAAGGTCTGTCCAAACAGGGCACAGCGAATCCCGGCAAAAATTGGCTGCACGTTTGATCGTTGTCAAACGCGTTTAAAGGCGGTAGCTTTATAGACCCCTTTAAAATTGCGCACTCTTACGGGCGGTATGAAAATACTGCAAAGTGGCGCCCTTTCCACTCCTCCTCGTTCCGCGCGCTCTTTCTACACCACCTGTTTGTGATCCTCTCTTTCTTGCCATTTCCACCCCTCTCCGCTCCGCGCGCTTCTCACACCACCTTTTTTCTGCTCCTCCTGTTCCTACGTGCTGGGTCCGAACCTCAGTCAGCTGCGAACTCGGCCTCCACGCACGTGACTGGGGTTCGATCCCTGGCACCGGTTGCCTTTTTTTTTTCAAGATTGTTTAGCGGTTACGGACTGACCGACCTTCACCATTCATGCTTACGCGGCTCCTGAGGTTGGTTGGCCCTATAAAGCTACTGCTTCAAAAACGTGAATGTGGCGGCGCGCGCGTACCTTTTCAGTGAGGACATCAACCACGCCAACACTACGGCTTTCCTCCTCGCCTTCTCCCTTCCTTGTTTTCGGGAGGTTGGGGATTGACAACCATGAGCGGCGCCCTTGACGACAGCCAGCAGGGCGTATGAGTGGCTGCCCCGACCTACGTGATGAGTACGCTCTAAACTTTGTCCAAGGACGAAAGCAAACAATAGCTTTCCCCCGAAAAAGAAGTGACGACTTTATAGTGCTTTATAGTACTTTATAGTGCGTAACCGGAGGAAAACCTTTTTTCCGATACAACAAATGCTGTGAAGTGCAGAAAACATGTCTTGTTGGACAGCCCTTTAATCACCGGAATCCCACGATTATTTGAAGAACGGCTCTAGCAGCAGCGATTGAAAGATCTTCCATAACTGGAGAAGCTGTTCCACTTTTGCGAGGCGCTGGTAAACGCATGTGTTACCACGTCGCGTTCACTGGCGATTGTAGGGTAGTTCCATTATCGTGTGATGAAGCGAAAGGCAAAAGACATCCACATAACGAACAGGTCAAGCCAATACATAGGCTCGCACGAAAAGTGCTAGAAAAGTGCCATCACTCGCCGCTAACGAAATGCCTCCCGCAAGCTCGGTA